>OENT01000509.1:57895-105169 GCA_900239685.1 Rotaria macrura | reverse complement strand
CATTGACAGTTCTTGTCGAAAAAATGAATGTATTCAATACTGATAAATCTCGTCTATCACCCCAAGATTTAGCTATGGCATGTAATACAATCATTCGTCAAAAGTTTCGCAAAGAATTCACATTAGAATTTTCACGCGATCGAAAATCGATGTCAGCTTATGTTACGACAGTAGCAAAAGCTGGAAGTGTTCCAACTGGTAGAATGTTTGTTAAGGGTGCACCTGAATCCGTCATTGATAGATGTACACATGTTCGTGTTGGTACACAAAAAGTACCTATGACACCTCAAATCAGACAAGAAATCATGAAACTTGTTCAACAATATGGAACGGGTCGTGATACATTACGTTGTTTAGCATTGGGTACGATTGATAATCCCCAACGCAAAGAAGACATGGATTTAGACGATTCGAAAAAGTTCATCACCTATGAAGTAAGGAGTTTATCTTTATTTCCTTTTCGAACACGCCGATGCTAAGAATAAGCAACGTTATCTATTGTAAATAGACGAACATAACATTTGTTGGTGTTGTTGGTATGCTTGACCCACCGCGTGCTGAAGTTGTTGATGCTATTGCTAGATGTCGAGATGCTGGCATTCGTGTTATTATGATAACTGGGGATAATAAGAATACAGCCGAGGCCATTTGTCGTCGTATTGGTATCTTTACAGAGACACAAAATACACGAGGTATGTTAAAGACTATGTGAATCAATTCATTTCACTTGTTTTTACTCTTCTGAACATAGGTAAAGCATTTAGTGGTCGTGAATTCGATGATCTAACAGTGGAAGAACAATCGGAAGCTTGCCGTCATGCAAAAATGTTTGCTCGTGTTGATCCAGCACATAAGTCGAAGATTGTCGAATATTTACAATCACACGGTGAAATAACAGCTATGACAGGCGACGGTGTTAATGATGCACCTGCTTTGAAGAAAGCTGAAATCGGTATTGCAATGGGTTCGGGTACAGCTGTTGCTAAGACGGCATCTGAAATGGTTCTCGCTGATGATAACTTTTCGTCTATTGTGGCGGCTGTTGAAGAAGGACGAGCTATCTACAATAATATGAAACAATTTATTCGTTATTTGATATCATCGAATATTGGCGAGGTAAGAATGTTCTATTGATTAAAAAAACAGATTACGAAGGAATTAACGTGTCTATTGATTTATGACTGATTCATAGGTAGTTTGCATATTTTTAACTGCTGCACTTGGCTTACCGGAATCATTGATTCCAGTACAATTACTATGGGTTAATCTAGTCACCGATGGATTGCCAGCAACAGCACTTGGTTTCAATCCACCAGATCTAGATATTATGGAACGTCCACCACGTAATCCAAAAGAATCATTAATTACACCGTGGCTATTCTTTCGTTATATGGCCGTCGGAAGTAAGCTTATCATAATTAACTTATGCATGCAAATAATTTTTTTCAGCTGACTAATCAAGGGTTGGAGGATAGTGTAAAATACGACGAAACGAATGAATGCTCATTTTTTTCTATCTCTCATGTTAGCATACGTTGGTTTTTCTGTGGTATGCAGTGCGACGTGGTGGTCGATTGACGCCGCCAATGGGCCCAAACTTACTTATTGGCACTTGGTGTGTACTTGTTTTAACTTATTTTTTTTATTTTTTTTTCAGCATACGTAGGCGCAGGCACTGTTGGTGCTTCATGCTGGTAAGATGTGTGACCCCTTGAGTGCAGTGAATTCTTATTAAAAAATCTCATATTTCAGGTGGTACGTATTGTATCACGACGGACCACTGTTGTCATGGACGCAGCTGGTGAGATATAGCGAGAATAAAAGAAAACATTCTTTTGAATGATATACGCATAGATCCTTTTCCTATACGTTCGTGTGATATCGGTTCTTACAGTTCTTGAACTCGTTCCATAACATTTATTAAAAAGCCTTGCTTCGCTTGGTTTGCTGTGCTTAACTTTTAGATAGTGTTTCTTTGTGCGAAAGGATTTAGAGTCTTTTCTTGAATGACCATGAGTTCGATTTGGTGACAAGTTATTTAGTATTGTTATTATTTTTTTGTGATTCATATGAAAAACAAAGGACAATGTTTTGCGAAATGTATCCACCTTATTTCATGTTTAGAAACATCATTTTAAATGCCGTGGTGGTGGTGTAGAATGGGAAGATATTGATTGTGATGTGTTCGATGATCCACATCCAATGACGTTGGCCCTTTCAGTACTTGTTACTATTGAAATGTTAAATGCACTTAACAGGTTTTAATAGTTTTTGTATTTTGAGTTTTGAACTTATGTTTTATTATAGTTTATCTGAAAATCAATCTCTTATCAAAATGCCTCCGTGGTATAATAAATATCTTCTATTTGCTATTGCTTTATCCATGTCATTACATATGATGATTCTCTATATTCCTATGTTCAATGTACGTACAGTATAAAAATGATTAGAAGAGCGAAGCAAAATAAAGGATTTTTTTCTTTTGTCTTAGACTGTTTTTCAAATTTGTCCTTTGACATGGGAAGAATGGTTTGCCGTATTGAAAATATCTTTCCCGGTTGTATTACTCGATGAAACGTTAAAGTTTATAGCACGACGCTATGTCGACAGTAAGTTTGATTTCATGCATGTGTTTGAAACCTATGATTCATATGTTTGCCGTGTTTTTTTCTACCCGAATAGAAACAGACGCACACAAAAGCATGTTGCCTAGTGTTATTTGCCTAGTGACAGCGTGGGGTCTCTATGGAGTCCTTCTTCACTATTCACCAATATTTGAATCTTGGAGTGGTTTTACTCATCACCCACTTGCAAATACGACAACATATACACCCATTCATCCAGATACTCTGGATTTATGATAATTTGTTTTCATTTGTTTTTAAATCTTTCGACTATGTTTCTTCTTCTTTGGTTCTTTTTTTCATTCAATTATATATCTGTGCTTGGAACTTTTTTTTAATACTTACAATGCAACATTCCAATTTTACTAATATAATTTACTTTGCCAAAAAATAACAAGTTACTTTTTTCATTTTGTTTTCGCTTGGTTATGCATTGAATAAAAACAAAAGAATAGCGATTATACTCCGTGTTTTGCATGAGACAGATGATTTATTTTTTCTTGTGTTTTGAAGAATGTTAAACTAATTATAACTCGTTTCTCATTTATCTATTTTAGTATCACCACGAAATAGCGAATTAGATGAATTGGATGAAAAATAGAAGAAGATTGTGTTCGTTTTACAAAATATACTTGTCCGACGGTGATCTTTTTTCCATGTGGATAAAAACAGATGTGTAAAAAAAGATCAATAATAGAACTTTAATTAATTATCATTCTATAAAGATAATTCCCTACCCGTTTGTTCTATTTCAATATAGTCTAAGCATATTAGGATAGAACATTGATACCAACATTATTTTCTTCTTTGGCTCATGTATGAAATCTTTGATTTCTAATAGACACTTTTTAATTCTTTTTTTTTTGTTTTCATAACATGACCCTGAAATATGCGCAGCTGTTTCTCTTGTTTTCCTGTATTACTTCTCTCTCTCTCTCTTTTTTCTCTACGCAGTTTTGTCCTATTTTTATTCTTTGTAATACACTCGCAAACACACCTGTTGTGTCGTTGATGACAACAGTACTTTGTTGTCCCTGTATTCATTCTTGATCATTTTGGAATACAAACATAGGAGTCATGTGTTCAATACTTTTCTCTTGCAAATTTTTCATTCGAAGAACCAATCGAGTTAAGTAACAAGTATGAACCGTTGATCGATGATGGTAGGTCAGGGAGATGACCTATACAAACGTAATCAAAGTGTATGTAGAAAGAACAGAAGAACAAGAAAAAATAGCAATATATTCATTCAAACTATGTCTTACTTGTAACTTATGGACCAGTGAAGAATTTTTACGATTTACATTTTCTTTTTTTTAGATAAATTCCATTATTTGTCTTGTGAAAATTTATTAGCTTAGTGCAGATTTTCTGTTTTTTTTATCGAACTTTTCAATGGCATCAAGAGCTAAAGCGAAACCACCTAAGAAGCGTCAACAACGCGCTACTTCGAATATTTTTGCGATGTTTGATCAATCTCAAATTCAAGAATATAAAGAGGCCTTTAATATCATCGATCATGATCGAGTACACTTGATTCATTCATTTAGTTTTAATTATCATGTTATTCGATTTTATTTTCTAATAGGATGGTTTCATAAGTGGCGATGATCTAAAAGATATGTTTGCTTCATTAGGTATAATTTTGTTTTGTTACATTTTATTTCTGTTGAAAAAACAACATGTATTTTTCTTTCTAGGTAAAGTCGTAACTGATGCAGAGGTGGATGCAATGATTCGTGAAGCACCAGGTGATATTAACTTTACCATGTTCTTAACATTATTTGGTGAAAAGCTCACTGGTACTGATCCTGAAGATGTCATTAAAAATGCGTTTATGTCATTAGATGAAGATGGTTCGGGTAAAATTTCGGAAGAACGTTTACGAGAATTATTAATGACAATTGGAGATCGATATAATGATGACGAAGTCGATGAACTATTTAAAGAGGCACCAATTAAAAATGGTTTATTTGATTATCAAGAATTTGTTAAGATTCTCAAATATGGTCGAAAAGACCAAGATTAGATGAACAACAACAGAAAAAGAACTTTGATTTCTTTTTTTTAATTCAGATATTTAACTAAAAACACGAAAATGTAATGAACGCTTGATATGTCAGTTTGAATCAAAGGGATAATACTTTTTTTTGCTCATATCTTATGTCCATAATAAACATTCGATAATCTCTTACTTTCTTCTGTGTGCATATCTATTCTATTAGTGAATCATTGGCGTTTCTTTTTTATTCGAAGAAAAATAAAGTGAAATATAAATATATCATATTGTGCACTTATACACAATTGTACTCGCTTTGCTTATAAATGCGTAAACGATATGATCGATGTGTTCCATATCTGAATCCTATAAGTTGTGATACATGGTCTCGCAAAAACCATAGAAATCTTACATTTTTATATAATCAGAATAGCTTCTAGCTTCATTATGAATGCACTGGAGAAGTTAAGAAAAGAAAGCTGATTCCATGACATTACCACTACATGATGCCATTGATATCAGCCGGTTTTTCCTTCGTGATTTCCTGAGGACATTTCCAATCGTTCTTTGTTTATCATCAGAGTGATGAAGATGATCGTTCTAGGTCATCGCAATAATCAATAATAATAAAACAACGGTAGAGCTTTATCAGTTAATGAAAACCTGACGAGTTTTTTACAAACAGCTATTATTCCCACCATTCGGTGTCTTGTATTGTTTAATCAATAGTTTTCAAATCTATCGTAAACTTCTGAGCATCATTCATGTGATCGTTTAGCTCAGAACAAATTCTATTAACATATTTTCTCATAAGATCAATTACAAATTCGGATAGTACCAGTTACTTAAATCTATGACAAAAACTCTATGACTTTTCGATTAGATACATATTACGTGGCGGCTTAAGGATGATTTTTGACCGTTAATCTTATCAATAACTAGAAACATTTTTAGAATAGTCATAGTTATTCAAAATCAGCTTCGTCTACCTTGAATGAAATGAGCACATCAAGCAAAATTCTTATGGAATCGCTAGATATCTCATTGAATTTTACTACAAATTAATAGCAAGACTTCTTTTTCAACAATAGCATTATAAATCTTACGAACAATATGCGTAAAGTTGACTCAAACTTATGAAGTATTATTTCTTATGTCATTCTATTCATAGACGAAGATGCTCTTTGAACTAGTTGAGGAAAATGACGAATAACTTTAGATCATTCATATCTAGTGATGGAAACTCTCCTCAATTATCACGTATCAGTAGTACGAATACTATTCTTGTGAGTTAATTCGAGCACGACGTTAAATAAGACACACTGGGGTAATGATCAATTTTCTAATTTCGTTCGTGCCGAATCAGCATTGAACGAATTCCAAAAACTCACCGTGACATAGATATGTTGATCAGTACCAAGAGTAGACAATGTCATTGTCAACAAATATTATGATGCATTTGACGGATAGGATTGTCGCTTCAATATTTCGCCTAACTTATTTAATATGAAATACATTGTTTGTTGTAAATTTTACGAAAGCAATTTTCATTTAATTATCATATTTGATTACAGTGTATTTAGATTTCATCTGTAGAATTCTTTTTGTCGATAATGTCAATATCAATGGATGAAATGTTGATGATTGTGTTTTAAAAAACAAATGACTGACATACAAATAGCTATGATACTTGTCACCTTCAGAATACTGATTGATGTGAAGAATAATATCGCACTATTCATCAAATGTGAGACACTGTCTAATTCTTTTTTAATATTCGTCAATCTTCTAGAAACTCATTAAAAAGTAATTGTATGATTTTTCCATTTCTTTCTTTTTCACAGCTTTTATTTTGTTTTGTTTGTCGTGCTCGTTTTGCATTTGTTTTTGATTTCACAGTAAATGTGGGTACAATACTTGAGTAATTATACTATTTAAAGACTGAAATTATTCGTAATGAAACACGTCTTGTACACGTACAAGGATAGAATGTTCCAAACATGTTTTAGAAGTTTTACTTTTCATATGATCTTCACCCAATCCTATTTTGTTACATTATTCACATCACTACGTATAATGCATGAATAACTGTATGAACTTTATTTCGAAGTTACAGTTGTCCTGTCATCTATTCATGCTTTCTTTTCATCGAGATGGATTTTCATTGAAAACATATTATAAAAATATCATGTTGATATCATATGATAATCTCAAATACTTCATGAAGAAAAAAGAACAAGTTTGCTGTTATTCATTTCTTACAATAGAAATCACTGTATGTGTTTGATGTTGATGTATTTTTTTCCGTGTCGTATCAATCAAAGTCTACAGCCCAAAGGGAAAGTAAACAAAATCTGGGTGAGTTTTGGTGATAAATAATGACATGAATATGATTCTTCTATGGAAGATTTATGGGGAAAATAGAATGTGGCAAGTAGCCGGTAGATAGAACAAAAGAAAAATACGAAGGAAGGAAGGAAAGCCTACTATGTATATTGATATATTATCAGCTGTAATCGAACGTCATCTGTTATCTGAAATGAGATTGGATATTACAATGAGCATGTATTTTTTTGACTATTTATTCATTCCTTTGTTTAATTTAGAAATGGTTTTTATTCATAATTTTATTCTAGGATATAACAAATTTGATCTATTGTATGAAATACGTTTTTGTTTTATCATGTTTATTTCAGTGTAATATACATCATTAGTTCTTATACGTGCTATTAAAGACAATTGGCAGTTAGACTTATTACCTATGAACTATTGCCTATTCATCGTCACGTCTATTTTAATTCAATCAATACTTTGTTAAGGTTTCGTTTATGTTTATTTCTGTTTAACGTTAAATCATTTTATTTTCAAGATTAAATTCTAATTATTATATACGATTCTCCCTTACTTTCTGTTGATCTTTATATCTGTACTCATTTGTTGCTCCATGTACTGTCTATATGTTTGACACTGTAGGACAACATGTTATTTTTTTTTGCCATTTCCTAACATCGAGCAGTTGATTTAATCCACTGATAGACAATCGATATGTGAAAAAAAAAATTCGGATCTCGATCTCGTAACATTCACCACGGAATATATTCTTAAGACATCTAAAAAAACTTAATATTTGTGTTTTGATTTGATTTGTTTAGTCTATGATTAGCATTTGCGTTCGGCTGCTTCGCCTTCTTGAGCAATGATCCAATTGCCAAGATAATTCACTTGAAATCACAGAATATTTTATCGCGATCATTGACTACGATTATCAATACTTTATTCTCTCGACTCTGATCTTCGTAACTTCCGTTTTCAATGAGGTCTTGATAGTCGCGAATAAAATTGACTGCACCTAGTCTCAGGGCATTCACCACGAACCAACGGAAAGAGGTCTATGAGTGTTTTATGATCATGTGAATGATTTTAGATCATTAGAAAAATATTCAATGATTTAGATTCAACTAGTGAAATAATTAGCTATAGATTTTATCGTATAGAATTCCTTTATTATCGTAATCTTTTCAAAAAGCTCAGATGCTGCAATGATTCGAGACATCAAGCATTTTGAAAAAAAGATGCACATACGTAATATAGGTGGAATTAAATCATTAAATTAATTCCAAAACTTTCTGATCTGCTTGACTAGGTGTTGGAATTAATGTCATTAATCAAAAGCAACCCAATGAGTAATAGTTTCGATTAATTATATTTAGATTCATTTACGTCTAATCGTAATAATGCAGTAAAGATTGATTCTGAAAAAGACTCGATATCAACTATTTTCATAGTCCTCACATTGATGATTTTCAATAAAAATAATTTATTATGTTATTTAACTGATCAACTAGAAAATTAGTTTTTGTTTTCAGATTGAATTTAATTTTAACTTTTTTAAAAATAAAAAAAAAATCACCGATTAATCTTACGATGGCAGATGGTTTGTCTAGTGCTCTAGTTTTAACATCAACATAAAGAAAAAGTAATCGTTTGTTTTTCGTAGGTGACGATATTCTTAATGAAGAACGTCAAATAAATGAAGATTATAAAATCTGGAAGAAAAATTCGGCATTTCTCTATGATTTAATCATGACTCATGCTCTCGAATGGCCCTCACTTACTGTTCAATGGTTACCATATGCATCGAAGTGAGTTTTACAAAAGAATTGATGAAGTTTCTGCTACAACATGACTTTTACTATTCTATAGAATATAATTGGTTTTGAAGACAAGAATAACAGATAGAGACTATCGATAAATGATACTTCGCTTAATATGTATTCAAGAAAGGAAAAACCCAATGGTCCACTTAACATTTCCATAGATGAATTTTCGAGTTCCAAATTTCCACGGTTACGATCATTTGTCATTCGAATATTTCTCTAGAAAATGAAATGGATGGAGTACACAAAAAAATTTACTAGGATATGCCTTATGCTATGCTGTTAAGTAGTTGAAATAAAACCTCGAGATATTCTATCATCATAAATTCAATCCTTATTTCCTTGTTTGCCCATTTTTTTAATGAAAATTAACAACATTTAAATTAAGATGATACTATTCACGAACGCTGTATACCAACCCGGATTGATCTTTTTGTTTTCATTCAGACCTGAAGATGGAAAAGATTTTACGACTCATCGTCTTATTCTTGGTACGCACACATCTGACGAACAAAATCATCTAGTCATTGCATCTGTACAGATACCAAAAGAGGGTGCAACAAGTGATTCAACGCAATACGAATCTGAACGAGGAGGTAATTCAAATTCATAGATTTTAGTTTCAATGAAAATGATTTTAAAATGATCACATTTAGAATTCGGTGGTTTCGGTTTATTTAATGCTAAAATTGAAATTGAATTGAAAATTAATCATGATGGTGAAGTTAATCGTGCGCGGTACATGCCACAAAATCCATCACTTATTGCAACGAAGTCTCCATCAGCTGAAGTATTAATATTCAATTATACGAAACTAGCCAATCTACCCAAAGAACAACTTATGACATTTAGTGCTGATGCCTGTCCAGAATTACGTTTACGTGGTCATACAAAAGAAGGTTATGGTCTTTCGTGGAATCCAAATGCTAGTGGAAATATTCTATCGGCATCCGATGATCATACAATATGTCTATGGAATATTGAGAAAACACCGACAGAAGGAAAATTTGTTGATCCATTAGCTATTTTCTCTGGACATCAAGCTGTCGTGGAAGATGTTGCTTGGCATCTATTTCATGAAACATTATTTGGTTCAGTTGGCGACGATTGTAAATTGATGATGTAATGCTCAAAAACTTATATTTATTTTGTCTGACTTCTTTTTTCTTGATTAGTTGGGATACCCGTTCATCGAATTATACGAAACCATCTCATGTTGTTGATGCGCATGGTGCTGAAGTGAATTGTTTATCATTTAATCCATTCTCAGAATATATTCTAGCAACTGGTTCGGCTGATAAAGTTTGTCTTACTATTTATTTTCTTAAATCAATCTAGGGAAAAGTTAAACTCGAAACAAATCTATCTTTAGACCGTTGCTCTTTGGGATCTTCGTAATCTAAAATTAAAATTACATACATTTGAATCACATAAAGATGAAATCTTTCAAGTTCAATGGTCACATCATAATGAAACAATACTTGCATCGAGTGGTACTGATCGACGACTTCATGTTTGGGATTTAAGGTAAAAATTCTATTATTTCTCAAGTTGACTACCAATTGGACAATTACATGATCTAAAATAGTGTCTATCTAGTGACAACTTCATAGTTGTTAAGCGTTGGTCGAATTCATAATAAAGTTAAAATTCGATCATTCATAGGAAATTGGTTTTAATAACAACGTAATTCTAGAAGAGCTAAGACAAAACATTTCGTTTAGAAACTATAGAGATTGACTGCTTTTATAGTGCTGAAAATACCAACAAAAGCAAGTGTCTTTCTACTTATTAGAGGGTTCTCGTAGGCTTGATCATTCGATGAATTGACTATCTTTTCGAATATTGTCCAACTTGAGAGAGATATGTTCAACGAAACTTTCAAGATGACTGCACATGTTTATATGCAAATATTTATTTGAAAATTGTTTGTTTTCCATGTGTCGGTCATGTATTCTGTTTTTTCTAGAATTCGCTCATAACATTCGATTGAATAACTATGAATTCGTATCCTTTTAATTTTTTCCTACCTTCATAGATTGCTACTAGTAGCTGAAATTCTACTTTGAAACACGTAGATTAGTTTGATACGCTGCATTCTACATACGAACAAGAATCCAAAATTCCATTTTAAGCATAAACGAATTGCTAAAGGAAGTAGCTTTATCGACGTAGGAGAAATTCTGAGAACAATACACCAAGATTTCGCTTTGCAACCTACTGGCATATGTTTCTTTGGTCAGGGGTTTTGAATCAAAAACTGATATCTATTACGTAGAATACTTAATCGTCTTTCAACGAAACCATTAACCGAGAGTTCAGACAATCAGAGATATCAAATTGGGCGCATGCTAGTTTCTCAATGGTGAAACTGATAGTATTCCAACTGACAACGTTTATTCTATCAGTCTTGATAAATTCAAAGTTTCCTAATGAAACGTACATTAGAAACGATTAGTATTAGTAAATATTTCCTTTTCCATATAGTAAAATTGGCGAAGAACAAACAAGTGATGATGCTGAAGATGGTCCACCAGAATTACTGGTAAGATAATTAAAAGAAAAAATGAATTATAAAAAAATAAGTCGTTTTATTTTTGAAGTTTATTCATGGTGGTCATACAGCTAAAATATCTGATTTTTCATGGAATCCAACTGAACCATGGGTTATTTGTTCAGTGTCAGAAGACAATATAATGCAAGTTTGGCAAATGGTACGATAAAACATATTTCAATGATGAAAACAAAAGGAAAGTGTTTTTTTTTATTTTTAGGCGGAAAATATTTATACTGAAGATGAAAATGAAGCAAATTCTGTTGATCTCGAATAAATTTATAACAATTTCTTTTCTTTTCTGTGTTATTGTATAATGTGAAATCTCTTTTGAAAATCTAGAAGATGACTGTTAGAAAAAAACAATAAATATATCAAATCAGATGATAAAATCGTACTAGATTGTTCGAGGATATATATATATATATAGTTATACTTGACATAGCATTCATAGTAATGATTCATGCTCAATCAGGGTCACGATTAGATGAACCAACCGTATTGTTAGAATATGTGTCACATACTATTGTTTTTATTTTCTTTTTCTGTTACATATTAGTGCATCATTAACAATTTATATCGCATTGAATTTAAGCATGACAGTATATATATATATTAGTTCGCAAAAAAATTAAAGAACGAGTAAAAAATAGCGAAATAGAAGAAGGCTGTGTCTTTTTCTCTTTTGGCNATATAGGTGTATTTGAATATTCATTATCATTCGACAAATCGACACTTTGGACTCAATACTCGAAATTATAAACGAAAATTTAATATAAAGTAATTAACATAGAATAAGCATTGATCTTATTCGTAGTTGCACTTGTTTTTCTTGTTTTAGAGTATAAAATGGCGACAACATTCGTTGTAGTTGGTATAGCAATAATTCTTTATGTAGCTTATCGACTCTATCGACATTTAATTCCGCCACCAAATATATCTACTAATGGTAAATATGCATTAATTAGTGGCTGTGATTCCGGTTTCGGACATGCATTAGCAGTCGAACTTGACAAGCAAGGTTTTCATGTATTCGCTGGTGTGTATGATGCAACAAATGAAGAACGTCTCAGTGGTCAATTATCAAATCGAGCCACAGTTTTTGTTCTTGATATAACACAACAAGATGACATAGATGCGGCATATGATATTGTCAAAAGAAAAACAAAATCATTGCATGCATTAATCAATAATGCTGGTATTGGCCGTAGTGGTCTTATTGATTGGACAACAATGGATTCACTGCGTGAAACAATGGATGTAAATTTTTTTGGTCACGTTGCAATGACAAAAAAATTTCTGCCATTACTTATAACACGTCGTGGATCTCGTGTAGTTAATCTTTGTTCAGTAGCTGGTTACTTAGCTGGACCTGGACTGTCAGATTATTCAGCATCGAAATATGCATTAGAAGCATTTTCAGATGCCTTACGTCGAGAAATGCATGCATGGGGTTTACATGTATCAATTATTGAACCTGGCTATATGAGAACACCAATTATTGAAGGACATGAACAGGCATGTCGTATTTTGTGGGCTGATCTTCCTGATGAGACGAGAACTCGATGGGGTGAAAATTTTTTCCATAATTTTATAAAGCAAATCGAAAAAAATCCGTTTGTATTAAATGCTGAAAATCCTCAAAAAGTTGTTAAAGCAATACGTCATGCTGTCATGAATAGTGCTCCACGCATTCGATATAGACCCGGATGGCAATCAAGCTTGTTATTTTATCCACTTTCCATGCTTCCTTCTTGGATAGTCGATAACTTTCTTTTAAAATCGGAAGGCACACATGTATTACCTTCTGGAATTCTCGAACAAGAGGACTAAACAATCTTTATTACAGACAAAAATGAAACATTTCTTTTCAAACATTTCTTACTATTTATAGGGCACATAGTAGCATGTAGTATTATTTTTTTGCAAAACAAAATTATTTTAAATGTACGTTTATTGATTAGTGAACAATAAAATATTCATACAAATAAAATAGTTGTAACATCGAATTTACTATAGTCAATATAGTATTGAGAAGAGATAATCATCATGTTAGTAGTCAGCTTGCGAAACTATGAATATAATAGGAATACATTTTCATTTACGCATATATTTTGTTTCTGATATACAAACAGATCGATCGTCATTCTTCAAGTTTTCGACCTGTTCGTCGCACTTATTTATATTGGAAAAATCCCTAGACAATGTTTTGGTCTTAAGAAAAGACTCTTTCATCATTTGTTTGACTGTTGTAGGATGAAATAATCATTGAAAAATCAAAAACAGAATTCGTTCGACAGAACCTTTCGTCAACGGTTTTCGATGAACTTATTTTGTGATCTTAACTTTCTCGAAAGCATCTTAGACGAACCATAAACCTACAGATCGAAACTTGAGTCATGTGCACTTTACCCTCTTGGACTGACCTTTCTCCTGATCAATATAGTATGAAAAGAAACTGTAGCTATTACTCAAATGACTTGGCAAACATTGTTTTCATGTTCGTTTCTACATTGCAAGATCTTCAGTGTAGAGGTCAAATTTTTCAAAAATCTACATTCAAGAAAAACAATAGTTGAGCTACTGTGTCGAACGTTTCGAAATTCGAAAAAATCAAGTCTAATTTGCAAACGCTTCGGTATAAAAAAGTTGGTAACTTGTAGATGAGTGTCATAGTAATAAAGATAGAAAACTACTTTATTGAATTCACATAACTCTCAGCTATTAATCTCTGAATGAGACAAATTTAATGTAGTCATCTTTAAAAAGAAAAGCTTTTAATTCTCTCGATGAAATTTCTTTTCGATTGAGCGAAAATACGCAAATGTCTGACTGCAAAACATCTTCTTTGCCTTTTCATTACGAGACTATCCTACCTATCATGGCTATTTCCTTTGGTTGAATTTTTCAAATAAAAAACGATCTCAAAGTCTAATCAGTTAACATGTTTCTCTCGTCCTTGACTTGCATTTATATTTCAAAAAAACGTTTTTCTTCAAGACAAATAAACATAATCATTACTCTCGTTAATAGTCGCATGATGATTCTTGATTTTGCACAAACTAGGAGTTCTTCACAGTTTATTACATATTCAATCGAAAATACCGTTCGTGCTCATTTGCTTTAGATCGAATAACGGAAGTGGTACTAAACGTAGTCTAACGTTTCTTTCTGAAAACGTGACTTCTATGTTTTAGGCAATGTCATATTTGATCAGCTGCCTATACAATTACTATATAACTAGTCATATTTTAATGGTATCTTCAAATTACTAGATTTAAGCAGAAAGAAAATTTTGTAGTTGCATATAGTAAAATCCGCACACCCTCGGAACACAGAGATCAAGTCTAATTATAGAATACATTATTTTAAGAACTACTGAATTTTAAAAAGCATTGAAAATTTTTTTCCTAATCACCTGGTCCAATTTTTTTTATTAGCAGGCGATTGATTCACCTTCTCTCTCTCTCATTCGAATATGTGCAAACACTAGAAGCCATTGCGTACGAATCAGAAATTTGAGGTCTTAACAAAAATATATTTTTCAAAGTTTCATAGACATCTTCGTTCAGTAGACTTTAACTCATGCTGAACAAGTTTGTCCAGTCAATTTGAAACAGCTGTGGTTTCTCAAAACTATAGCCGAAACAGAATTAAAAATAATTTCAACAAGTAGTATTGTATGAGTTTAAATGCTTCGACTATGGGTGACGTGAATCCGCATCCTGATATTTCAGAGCTCGAATAACTTTAGAATACATGATCTCTTAATTATTCAAAGACATGAATTACATGAATATTAGCGTTTTTTAAGATAGTTGTACACTTAAGACTATTTATACCGAGTGATGAATATATTGGTTGTTCCCTAACAGTTTTGTCGATCAACATATGATTTAATGAATTAGAACATAAGCCAGTCTGATAACGTTTCTCGAGAAAGAACGATCGCTCTCAACGGAATGTGTTGCATTACGAAAATCATCGAAGAGTGCTATCTGTAGTAAAGGTTCTGATCAGTTGATCACATTTGATAACTAATGTAGAGTACATTTTTGGATATAAAAGCTCACCAAGGACAGAGATGGGTGCGTCAAGTCAAAAATGACTTAAGCTCAAGTCAAGCCATTATTGACTGGCTTTGACTTGACTTGTGATTGATACAGTCGTTTTTCTTGAAGACTCGTGACTGGGTATGACTTGACTTGGGTAAAAAAATACCTGACTCTCCCATCTCTGACCAAGGACAAGCCTCAACGACTTCTGAAAATCCACTGCGACTCATGACACAACATCTTCCTTCACGTACTGCTTCATCAACAACTCAACTAAATCCCAGAAGACAATGGTACGTCTGTGCCAATCATGTGGGAAGACCAAAATTAAGAAGAGATACTTCGTATGAATGTATTGAATGTGATGTAGCATTATGTCTTATGAATTGCTTTTAAGATTATCACACTCTAGAAGCATTTCGAATCATGTATTTTTTGATAATTTTTGCAAAATAAACGTTAGTTTGAAATTACAGAAACTATTTCTGTATGAAAAAACAATGCCGTACTCGAAGCATTTAAGAAAAATAACATCATTTTCACACAAATCAGCTCTTAGTTGTTACGCAAGGATCTAGCTGTTTGAATGCTATACGAAAATTGTCAATTTCATTTATGTCGTACAGAAAAACTATTAATGGAAAAGTTTTACTATTTCTATCTAGACTTGTTCATTATTACGCTCTCAGAAGCGAAAGTCACAATAACTTAACAAAACGTCCAAAACAATGTTTTTTAACTTTATCAGAAAGCAAAGAAAATAATTTGTTTCTAACCCTATGCTTTCACACATCTACAGATTTCATTAAGAAAAACAATACTAATGAAATATTTAATCTTAAGAAAAAAATTTACCTTATACATATTTCTCAATGAGAGCAGTCGATCTCCATGCTACTTATGTACCTGAAATAATTTTGTCCTGCACTTTTTCTAACAACTGACGAATGAATATCTCTTGAGAACAGAAGAATTCATGAAACTAGTGACATCGTAAGCAACAAAGTTGAACAACGGCATCTGCTCTTGTCATATTTAGTGCAACGATCGAATGATAAGAAATAAAAATATAGCTTTATCCACTACTATAGCGGTAAAAAGTATTTTCAAGCCTGTCCTTTCTGTAATATATTCGACAGCACGCGTGAAATTGATAATCTATTTCGATATAGTTTTTTTCCCACTAGTGCCAAAGTTAGGATAATTTCATATTTATTATTCACAGTACAATACCAGTGTGTTCTCCTCATATATCTGAATTATCAATGAATTGAAATCATATTTATATCTGCTCGATTAAACTTGATAGAATTCTACAGATATATTTTGCCTATTTTCTGAAGTCACTCAAACTCTTATTCGTGTCGAACATATTTTTTATACATCTCTTCAAATATTTTGCCAGTATGACAGTTTTTTTTAAATCATTTTTTCTTCAACAATATGCAAAGAAAATGACATTCCTTACTCTTCGCGTCTGTCAAATGATGAAATTCGTAAGTCGCTTAGCTGTTATTATGGTTCCATCATTGGACTCTCTATTATCTCCTTGTTTATTCTGATGTGAACATTAGTTAGCTGATGTTTCAAGTGTGCGTAGTTTTAATTATAAGTGAACGAAGTAGGAAGTATGCACGTAATAGAGAACATTCTCCTTCTTTTGATTTAACATTTCAGTGTGTTCATTTATCGATTCTCTAGTAGACTGAAGAATATCCATTTTTCGAGTACATGATGAAATTCAAAAATTGCCTTTAACATTTCAAAAACATCGAGAAGAAAACATATTATTTTCACATATTAGACATAGTGAAAATCGTGCATCGAACGATTTTCTCACACAAGACAAGCAGCAAAAATGATTGCAACATACGTAAACGGTATAAAGAAAATCTATTCTTTCTAAATCGGTCTAATGTCTAGAAAAAAAACTCCACTCTATTTACAGAAATAGAGGCGACTATTGAAACTAGTGTTATTCTCTTATCCCCTAGTAAAAATCAACAAGAATTACAATCGTCTATCTGCTATATTTGTTGAATAGAACTTGTTCTGAAAAAACAATTTTTCAAAAATTAAGTATAATGAGGAAAACGTATTGTTAATCCTTTTCTTCTGGTTTAAAAAGGCAGACGACAACTTTATATTATCAAATGATATGTCTTCATATGAAACATGAAATTCCCCATTGCATTTTTAGATCCTCAGCATGTTTCACCAACCGAAAACTAGAAAACATCATTTCGAATTTCGATCATATCGACGTGCATTGTTCAGTCTTCCATATCATTTGATTGATTGTTACGACATTATAAAAGCTACTGAGAAAATTATTGATGTGTATCGATTGCCAATTAGTAATCAGCATCGAGCAGAAAAAAAGAAGTGAGTTCTGTATTAATCAAGATCATCTTAACAACTAGCCGTATCTTAATAATTAATTTAACGTTTTTCTTATTTTGTTTTTCATCAATCTTAAATAGGGATTATCTAATATACTTATTTTGAAATGTTTCTTACAGACTACATCATAGAAACATAAAACAGAGTTGTTTTAACTTATTTCGCCTGATTAGCCCGACACTATTACTGACGAAGTCAACAAGTCGTCATCTCCCGTTTGAACACGAACAAGTAGATTAAGCGGCATTATACCATGTCAACAATATTCTTCATTCAATTGACCACGATCACGGCCATCCATTGACGATGTCCTACTGGTTGATCCCAAGAGTCATACGTATATAAAACTAAAATCCTCTCTTTCATCTTCTATTTTTTTTCCCTTCCCTTTCTCTCTAGTCTGTTAATTACAATTGTCGATGACGACGTGTTTTTCAATATTGTAACAGTCGGTCGCGCATTTCTTTGATGAACATGCTATCCGTATATGTACGTGATAGGGTGGCATGCGTGCATGCGACACGTAATACGTATATTTTCCGGGAAAAGGGGGAGACGAGAAGAAAAAAAAAGAAACATTTTTAGCCAACGGGTTAACGAATTAACATAAAAAGAGAAATCAAGGTGGAGAGAGGAAAAGAGAAATAGGGAAAGAAGAAATTAGTTGTATATCAATCAATGTCAATTGTGTATTAGCTAAAGAAGTCGATATGAATAGTAAGTTTGGAAAAGCGAAGAGTCGTTATTGAAATTTTACGTTTCTTTTCGTTTAATTGGTCATTTAGATTCAAAAAGTCCAATTACTAAAGATGAAAAATCATCTAACGGACACCATTTTATTGAATCAAGTCAATCTGCATTTCGTCGAATATCATCATCGATTAAATCAGATCAAACAGATAAAATCAATGAAAAGACAACGAAAAATGGAACATCAATATCTTCGGATTCAAGCAATAAAAATTCTATGCCGAATCCATTTTTACCACCATTGATTTCATCATCATCTGATTTTCATTCTCATCTTGCTCTACTACGGCCATTTCTTTCTCAAACTCTACCATTTGTTCCAACACTTACACCACCGAGTTTCTGGCATACTCTACCATTATTTCATCCATTTCTATCGAGCCTTCGTCCTCCCGGACTTCCTCCACCATCAATGTCATCGCTGCCATCATCATCATCATCATCAATACAACCAAAAGCATCCACATCTACGAATACAAACAATAAAAAGTCATCATCATCGTCATCAGTAGTGGCCACAGCAGCAGCTTCAGCAACACACTATCATCAATATACAATTACCAATAACAATGTTCTTGTACCATCTCCGGCAACATTAATAGATTTTATTCGACGACCAATAGCGTCGAATGGTGAAACAGCAAATACGCATTCAACAACGAACAATACAAAATCAAAAAATTTAAAAAAGTATAAATGCGATATTTGTTCAAGAGCATTCTCAAGAAGTAACACATTAGTCACACATAAAGTAAGCAGAAGAAAAGAAGAAGAATTTCTTTTATCCAATACGATTAATTTTATATTAACCAATGAGAAAATGAACCGATCATGTGTCGAGGAAAAAATGGGAAACATGATTGTCTCTTCCGTTGTAGTTTATTTATTATTTCAGCGGCATAGTCAGAATTTGGATTGCTATCGAGCTTAGCTTCTCATACGGATCTCAGTTCAATTAGACATTCTTGCTACGTCACTTCACTCTAGCTCATGCATTTCCATCAACATTGATTTTTGTGTTAACGAAAACATATATATCTTAGCACATATATTCGTTGGTTATACTCTAAAAGAACGTTTGATGTAATCGTGACATATGTCCACTAAAGTTAGTGTGAACGTGTGTCGGCTTGCATAACAAACGTTTTGACAGATTAACACCGCTATATATATATATATATTGATGATGATTGAACAATAACTTATCTCAAATAAAAATTTTCTTTCTTTTTTTTCCATCCGTATTGCTAGCGTATTCATACTGGGGAAAAACCATTTATATGTGAAATATGTGATCGAGCTTTTCGTCAACCGGGTAATTTGACGAGACATAAATTAACACATACAGCAGCTAAACCTTATGCATGTGGTATTTGTTCGAAAGCATTTAATCGAGCATCGAACCTTCATGCACACCAACGAACTCATTCGATGATGATGCCGATAATGACGAAAACAACATCAACAAACAATATCAATAGTAATAATAATAATAATCATAACAACAACAATAATAATAATAATGGTCATGGTCCTTATACATGTAATAAATGTCATGAAGTATTTGAACATAAATTTGAACTTAATTTACATACTGCTGCTTTACATCATTCAGGTAAGTTATTTTTTTCAATGAATGAAATATAATCAATGTCATACGTGATATTTATTTTAGAAGTTAAACTATTTTCAAAAAATGACGAAGAAGTCGAAGTTGACGATGACGATGACGACATAGAAGATGAACAATCGTTTGAAAAAGGTGAAGACATGTCTGATGATAGCGAGCAAAATATTGATTTACTTGAAAATTAACTTTTCTTTTTCTTTTTAATCCGGTTTTGATACCTTTGCTTGTTTATGTGTTTTTTTGTTGTACAGATAAAGAAAAGTCTCACACATACATTTATATATATATATATCTATCTATATACTTAAATCATTGAATAAAGGATACAAACTGGAAACAAGTTTGAAAAAAAAACTTTCAGATTTTAATCGGCATAGAATACTTTGGAACAAATGGGGAATGTAATTGTTGGAAGTGAGCAAGGAATTAGTTCAGTTGAAGATGATTTTTGTTCTTAGCAATATTACCATCATAAATATAGATGTGTACGAGATGAGATTTTGAAAATTGAAGAAAAAACTCTCCAATGATAATGATAAGTTCGTTGACGAACAAGGATGAACACATGTGACCAATCAATGATGAGGCTAGGGAAGAATATATATGAATTGAACTGAACAAGTAGCTTTTCGAAAGATTACCTTCTAATGATGAGCCAAAGTGACATTTCGTTGCACGAAATCATTTCCAATTAGAAGTGCAAACATGAAATCTGTCCTCACACTTCGAATACTTTTCTTTGTTATGACACAATCAGCAGCTTCTATAGAAGACAATGCATATAGACTGACACAATGAATGCATACGAAAAAAATGCATTCTTCATCATTTCTGTTACGGAAATTATTAATAGTTTTTGTACGATGTTGAGAGGTGTACCGATCTAGCTCTTTTGTTTTGAGTGCGCTTAGTTGCTTGCTACTTCGAATATATGTTTCACACCCCTTCATCCTATCTATAGAAATATCGCGAAGTCATCAGTATTGGATGAAAGGAAGTTGATAATAAAACAATTGGGTTTCGAATTATGCGTGCATGAATAAATAATTAAGAAACATTAGGAGACACGATAGATTTACTTATTGCCTTCAACTTCATCTTCATATTTTTATTCTATTTTTTTTTGACACTTGTATACAATCATAATTAATAAAATAGAAATGTATATATGTTGAAAACTCGTTCAAAGTAATAAAAATATATCAGTTTTTTTAATCAAATGTTTCCAAAATAAATTGATGACATCTTTGTTATGAATTGGAAAGCTAAGCTCAGAAAACTTTCAATATAGTTTGTTAAATTTCTTGTTGTAATACAAAAGACCTTATTTTCAATTCATGTTAGAATAGTTTGTAACGAAATGTAATGTTAAAAATCTTTTTTGATTACGATCTGAAACAAAGATATGCATAATGAGCATCAATTCTTAGACGGTATGGATGCATTCCCCTTTCGTCGAAAAATTCAATTGTAATGAAAAAAATCAGAATCAAAGCAACCAGCTTCATTGCTTTGATTGTCTTAAAAACTGATCTTCTAACTAAACTGATTACTAAAAGAAGTTTAACTATCTTGGTGATGTTTACTTTGAGAAATTTATATATATATAGGGTCAAAAAAGGAGCTCATTGTATATGCAATACTTATTTAACTGAAAAAACCTTGCTATATATTGTTTCAACTAAACGTAACAAATCAACTAAATCAGTGATAATTTTCATCACAGGCATCTATCTTTTCTATGTGTACCTAATATATTGTTCTCTGATAATCTTTTGTCAGCACATATTTATTATTATTATGCATCTTCTTTCGCTTGTATAATTTTAAAACACCTAATTAAACAGGATATATTCTGTCTCTCTCTCTCTCTTGATTAAGTTTCAATTTTTGACGAAACGGAAATACACGAAAAAAATAATACCACGAAACGGGAATACAAGGAGAAATAGAATTCGACGAAACGAGACCTAATCACGGTATGTCACAGAAATTCTGATTTGATTTGTTAAATCTGTTGCACAGATTTTTCTAAACAATTTTTAATAGTACATTCATTGAATTTGAATTTGGTTAAACCTGTATTTTACTAAGAACGGAGAATTTATACGACGAATATTCACTAGTGAATATATAATTGTAAAGAAACGGTTAAAGTTGTGTTAGAAACATTTTAACCATATAAACTGTTGACGATGTACTAATCTTTTCATACCATTGAGAATGTCTTCTTAGTTAATTGATTCTAATTGATGTCTTATATCATTGTAACAAGGCGTAAATTCAGTGATTATTGTGGGTACTTTGAGTCTTTTTAATATAATATTTTGTTAATAGTCTTCGGAAAAAGATTACAATTATATATGTTGAGTACTATTTCCAAATTTCTTTTTCGTTTGATGCATAAAAGTTTTGCATGAAGATCAAATGATCAAGTTTGCAAGATGATTTTGGTAGTAATAACCGTTAATCTAATTTTCACGTGTCTCCTATCTATGATTCAGTTGAAAGTCCTGCTCAGAAAGTATGAAAAATATAAATAGCACTTCGTTTGATAATTCGAGTAAACATGAATGCACAATATGTTTTGGCGTACTTTATTGAAAAGGTGATCGAACAGTCTAAAGTCTTCATATTTATATTTTTCAGTTGACACGCCTGGAACAGAGTCGAACATTCGACTATTACCAATTTATTTTGGAATGTTTCTACAAAGCTTAAGTCTAATGTGAAACCTCAAATATTGATTTCATGCATACCAACATGATCGGACGACTGTGACGGAAATATTCCTATTGGTAAAAAAGATAGTCATATGCTTCAGGAAGAATGAACCAGAAACCAGAATAGACCTTTTTTATCCTTGTAGAAACGATGTAACGAATATAACATCGATGCAAACAACATGTATCAAGTAGTAGAGACAGACTCGTTTAAAATAAGCATGTTTTACAAGTTCATTACATTAAATATAGTCTGATAGTTCAAATTAAGGATAGAAAGTCAAACATATCAGTACGATTTTTAAGTTACACAAAATAATAACAGTGGCATTAATTTACGTATTTCATGTACCATAAAAGATATCTCATAACGCATTACAATCATCGTAAACAAAATACCGATCTAATATCACCAACCTCAATTAGAATGAGAAAGTAAAACATTACTCATAGCCTATGTGCGCATGATTGCTGTGAGGCGCCGCCTAAACCAAGGGGATTTCGATTGAGAGAAGATCTATATCTACAATAGAAAAATAAATCATATTGGATTAATGTATCTGTTCGAATTTTACTGGAACGTTTGTTTATCATTGGTGTTATGTAGTTTTGATCATTTCCTTGTATTTTCATGATTTGAAAACAAGTTATTAGTTATCATGAATACAGTACGAATGCAGAAAACTTGCATAGTAAATTTAGGACAATGAATTTTGATGGTTAAGTCGTTAATTTCTTGAGATAGCATGTCGGACTACTTAGGACATGATGCGAACTTTTTACTTGCCAGATTTCCAAGCATTCAAAGTCTTTTTGCCATTTCATATTTGTCCATTTTTTAAGAAATTAGGTAAATTGAAATAGCATCACAAATCTATTTTCTGTTTGTGATGGAATGTGTATTTTGTCTGCATTAATCGTTAAAATCCTTTCGTTCCTTTGCTATTTAAATCGTACAATCATCATCACTTTTTATCACAACATATTCGATCTATAAATCGAAAGATCATAGAGTCATTATTCAAAGAACGTTCTCGATGATTGCATGCAGCCATACGACACGACTGCAAGGCAATGGCTTTAGTTGAACATTTATTAAATCATCGCTGATCGTTGAAGTTTCTATTGTAGATCAGTTGAACAATTATACTATGTATGTAGTTAACATCCACTGTAAATAATGAAGCAGCAATTCTTTTCTCAACAATATATACTATTAAAATTTCTTGCGAAATTCTCGATCGATAGTTACAAGTTTCTCAGCATGATCATTTGCAACGCATAAATATTACAAACTGGTACATGATGAAAATTCTAGGGAAAAAAATTTAGATATCTCAATTTATGACTAACATATAATGCTGATACAATTATTATTCTGCAAAAATTTTTTTTGAGTCTTTCATTATAAATAGTATACAGATGAAAGGTCTACAAATCTATCGACTAATCTCCTAAGATTATTCTATGATTCGTTACAATCATTCAGTAGAATTGAAATTCAATAGAAAACAGAACTTTCTATCATAGATATGTTTCAATAAAATACTCCTCTATTTCTTTTCTTTTGGACACCTTCGATTTCAGCATATGTATTCCAATGTCCACCAAATGTTTAAACTAACTCTTTTCTTATATTTGATCCTTGCTGAAAATTCTATTTATTTAAAATACTATAGTCAAAACTAGTTGAAAATAAAGCGGCACAATACTCATGACACATACTGTCACATGTAAATCTGTATCGAAATGACACCATCTTATTGTTATCTTGATTGTTTTCGAAAATTATCCATGATAACTATTCTGAAATTCCATATTTGAAGATTTTCTCAATTTTCTATTACGAATTCTTCCTATTAATCAAACTGAATATCATATATCTCAATTTAATGTTTTCGAAGTGAAGTTTCAAAATGTAACAGATCTTTTGGCTTATAAATAGAGCCCTGCAGGTTGTAGATTACCTGCCCTGCCCTCCCCTGTCACGGCGGGACAGGGCAGGTTATCAAAAATTTTACAGGGCAGGTTACAGGGTGCTAGTAGCGTAACCTGTGACCTGAAACTTATATTATGTAATAGATGTAGTAAACTTCTTTCCAGAATCATTTGATAAGAAAAAGCTAAAACTGATAGTGATTAAAAAAAATCAATTTAGATTCATCACAAATGCATTCAATAGAAATAATAGATACGTGCTTTAGTAGTATGTTTTTTGTGTTTATGAGCATCTACAATTAATTCTATTGTACATACATTACTTTTCTGATTTTCAGCTTTATTATTTTTATTCTTTTGTCCATGATTATAATTACTTTATCGTCAGAGGGGATAAAGACATGTTGCACTATCAATAACATGCTCTAGCATATATTCTTAAGACGATCATTGTGAATAATTCATATTCGAAATTCCTGCAAGTTCGGCTATACCAGAGCTTGTTTTTAGCTCATCAGGTCGAATATTTGAGAAAAGAAAACAATTTTTAAATCCCGATATTGTTGATGATATTTTAATGATAAGAAATTTTCGTAATGCATGATTTCGTGCGTTTTGTTTTGTAATTGAAACAAATTGAATGAAGTTGCATAATATAATCGTGTGAAAGTTCGAATTTTTCTCAATTATAAAAAACTACAGGCAGGGCAGGACAGGTCCAGGTTGCCAAAATCTTGTAACCTGCAGTCCTCTATTTATAAATTATCAATACGTAAATTTACGTTTTTATGAAGCAGATTTTCAAAAATGATTAACTTCTGTATGACAGTAGATTTGAAAATCCTGCATACTCCATAAGCTCGAATCATCTGTCTTCTCTGGTTGATTTCATAGGCTTAACATAGCATAGAACTAAGTTTTCCCCCCTAATATTCATACTTTGCTAAAGTTCAAATGTCATAAAATATTTTAGAAATTAGAAAAAAAAACCCATTGACTTAAATTGACGTGTAACTTCATTATACAATCGGACATATTTCGACTATTCTCAGATGAACTGTTTACTACATTCAAAGTAATCTTCTTCGGTTGCAACGCAATTATCAAAACAAATGAAAATACGCTCAAAGGTCATCAAGGATTTATCTTTTCTTCATTTCGAATGTTTCAAACTAAATTTATGCCTTTAATCTGTTGACAAACATAGTTTTACGTTTAAAGAATGGAGACATAATCATACATAAATAAAGAACATTGTTTAGTTACTAAATACTATAGAACAACAATAAATCTTCTTATTCGTTTTTATTCTTCTCATCAATAGTGTGCATATATTCAGATGATAAACAGATGTTAACTTTCAAGCAAAGTCTTATCCTTTTAGTTAGCATCATTACTGTATTGGCTGTTATTGCTATAGTCACTGGTCTTTCTCCACTCTATTGGCCACATCCGAAACCTTTTTCAAATGAAAGTAACTAACAATAATTTCTTTTTTTCGTTTTATAAAAACAAAAAATGTACGCAGAAGTAACTATGAACGATGTGCTTTAGATAATGCATCGTCAGTACTCGCTACAAAAAAAGTCGATACAACGACTTTAAAACAACAGATGACTACTCGACTTAAAATAGCAACAAAGAAAATGCTCGAATCGACAACAATTCCAGTTAGTAGTATGCCATCATTGACCACCAATATAATTCTAATGAATGGCACTGTCACTTAATAATCTATCGTATTTATCCATCAACACATACACAATCGAAGAAATTATTATGTAGTTCAAAATAAATTTATGATTGTTTATGTACATTAGATCAAGATATGCACTCATATTTTTTAGTTTGTACCTAATAAAAATAACAGAATAAAATACTGTAAATATATTCTCCTTATCATGATCATCTTTTTTCTTGGCTTTTCTTAATCATATTTTCTGTATAAAAATTAATAAACACTAGTTGAATGCTTGTATTATAATTTTCTTTCGATGCATACCATTGAACTGTTTTGAATTTCATACTGCTTTATATATGACATATATATATGTATAGGCAGAAAACCAGTTGAAATATATAATTGAATTTTAATTATCGGCTTGCTTACTAAGAATGAAAGATATTCAAATGATTAGTAAAAGTATTGATTATAGGTGAATAATTCAATTAGATTAAGATAAATGAAGATAGTGGCTATCATGATGATTTGTTTTTTATTGTAACGATTGTGTCTTATGTCGATTTTCCGAAAATTATTCGACTACTGAACAAAGTAAAATCAACTGTGAAAGAGCGGTTTTATGTGAACCAGAAATTTCAATTGAATGAACTGTCTCTAAGTCTGATCAAGTAAAACATTTCGGTTGTGATTGCAGTAAAAGTACATCAGTTAAAGAAGTAAAATACAGTCATTGTTAAACATCGATCAATAGAAAACAAGTGAGAAAAGAGAAAAAACGGCCTAACCGTTTATGCATCAGGAATTATGAAATCAGTGAATTTTTATGGTTACTTGGCGCAAATAATCAATGGAATAGTTCTTAACGTTGAGCAGGATGTAATTGTCTAAGTAATATAATAGTATTAGGTATATACATTTCTTATCATTTAGATGCTTATCTTATGCTCGTTGAATCACGGCGCAAAATTTCAAAGAATGACATTAACCTTTTCATATTCTATAGTAAACATAGTACTTGTTCAAGATATTGATGATTTGCATCGAATACAATTTCTTCCTTTCGTACTATATGAATCTTTGAGTGATTAGATTCCAGGTTACTTCACTGCAGTATAAAATGCTAGGAAAAAAAAGACTAATTGTTTGGTTGTTCAGATTAGTGATGATAGTTACTATCCGATGGTGTCCGCTTTTTCACTATCAGATGACAAATTCAAGTTTTTATTTTGAACATACTTTTAGTCTTCACCATTCAACAGGTTGTTCATTATAGTTTTTGACAGGAATGAATATTTTCGAAAAAAATCTGATTTTTTTAACACCGGATTGGCACTGATTGCTTTAGATATATTTTTCACTCTGAAATAATGTACAAATAGCTGTTTCTAATACAAATTTTTGTCTGTATCATTCAATAGAATAATGAAAGTCATTCTTAATCACGTAACAGATTCTCAGATTGCAATTCAGTTTTTATTTTCTGGACTCGATGACTCCGTTTTGTATCTATACTATTTTAGATTCATGTGTTCAAATTAATCATAAAATTACTTATTTTAGATTGGATTCGATGTTTTTCGTCTATTTATTTTTAAAACATAGTCGATTCATTTTTATTTACTTTTGATTGCTTTCATTGTATAGATTAAAAGATTTATCGTAGGATATTTAATTCAATTTTTAAGCGACCATAATGTGAACATAACAGCCTATCTATGTTTTGTCGTGACAATGGAAAGATAGTCGCAATTAGAAGAGAAAAATCTGTTTTTTTTTCTTCACACCTTGCCTACACATCATATGATGCTTTTTCTTTCACTTAAAAGTGCAATCAGACGTAATTCACACAGCAATAAAAACATCACCTTTGTACCGACGACGAGGAATATTAGTGACAAATGATGTTGACTAAGTTCGCTTGTCTTTTTTAAAAATTTATTACGAGTCTGCTTTCTTATCGTGATGGATACCGTATGTGAATGACTGAACAGTATACTACTAAAATAAATCAAATTCATTTTGACAAAATTGTAAAACCTCTGTACATGAATAATATTGTCAACGATGGATTTCATATGATCACGTTAACAATGAAGTCTGAAAGGAAACTTCGGCGTGAAAATCATCATTGAGAGTAATGTTGAATGATATCGAGCAATAGGGAATCATCTGTAACAACAAAAAATAAACATTTCGTTATTTCAACGTTTCTCGTCATTGAACACGAACCAGACGTATGTCGAGAGTGATAAGATGTGTATTTTAAACGAATCTGCTAGAAAATTTTACACGCTAAACAAATTCATCATTACTCATGACTCAACTGACATTCATCAGAGTAGTTCTACTTGATTTCGTCGATTTTACTTAAGCAAAAGAATCGCCAAGGTTGTTCTCATTCGTTCCACAATGAAAACTTGTTTTTATTATATTTTCTAGTCATCTGAAGTTCGAGACAGTCAGCATAAGCATAGGCGAAGAAGAAGAGAGAGGTAGCGAAATTTTTGTTTAGATGTGTTTTTTTTTCTAAAAGAATGCGAAAAAGAATTTTTTGCTTTCATTAGAGATAAAAAGAAAATTCTCGGTGGTTGCTCCAAGGTAGTGGACACATTTCATCTGCAACATTGCCAACCAAGCACGGCTATCCATGCTACTGATTTATGTGGCAAACTTTTGTATCGTCTGAAGAAAAACAGAACGCAAAAGCAAAAAAACATCATATTTCTGCTAAGTTAAGGCATTTTACTACTTGTATGACAAAGCATTTTGTTATAAGAAGCATAATGATGACGATGTATTACTCGAAGTAAATAAAAAAGTTAACATTTTTCTATTCTTGAAAAAATCTATCAATGGTTATGAAATTTCATGATTTATGTATCGATCTTATCATTGAGATTTTCTCTTATTTTAATGTTCATGAAATATTCTATTCGTTTTGTCTTTTGTTTCCTTGCTTACCAACGTTATTAGCTAATGGTCGTGTACCACTTCATGTTCGATCAAATAATGCTTATTTTATTCGATGGATTTTGCCCCATATAAAACTTTCACAAGTAGTGTCAGTCAATGTTCCAACTAGGCCATATAATCCATCGATATTTAAATTTTCTGCTCTTCGTTCACTTATACTTCATGATGTTGATAATCCATTATTACTTTTTGAAACTAATACTAATTGGCCACCTTGTTCTCTTGATTATCTTTCATTACACATACGAAATCAAGATATGTCAAATGATTCGTCTAATATCGGTACACGTGTGCTAGAACGTGTTTATCAATTACCTCAATTGAAACGTTTTGAATTGCATGAATCTAAATCAAGTTTTAAAATGGTCGAACTACATGATGAATTGAATTTTCCATCGAAATTTCAATCATCAAATATAAAGTGTCTTATTTTGACCGTTTATTGTCATTGGAACACATTACAGTCGATACTGTATTATTCGCCATATTTACATCATTTTCAATTTCGTTCTAGTTTTAATTATTCACAAAGCCGTTCTTATCAACTTTATTTTGCATCCATTCGTAAACTTAATGTTCGACTAAATGGCATGCAAACAGATATTTTTCTTAGTCTATTTCGGAATGCACCATTCTTACGTCGATGTACATTACAATGTTCTTTTTCTCCTAGTAAACAATATCATGTCAATTTACTCAAAAGTGATACATGGATTCAATTGTTCAATACATATACGTCTAAACTAAAAATTCTTCATATTGATATTAAATTTCCTTTAGACACGCTTGATGAACAAACCATTGAAATGATAAATGATGATTTTAAAATTCTAAATTTGAAACTTGATTTATATTCCGATGGTGGAAAGTATGTTTGGAACATGACAGGAACATTTAATAGAAGATATTGAACAAAAAACGTATTAGCAAATGTTATGATAACACGTCAAAAAATCTATGGTAAGAAACAGAAAAACATTTTCAGTGTAGATTACTGTGACATAGATTCATGGGTACTATTCCGAATACAATTACAAGAATTACGGAAACCCGTCTGATTGATTCGCCAAATAAATACCTTGAACAGATGCTTTTCTTATTATTACAAATGAATATTCCATTGGCTATGTAATCGGAACAGATCCTGTATTCATAAAATCAATAAACACACGTATGAAAAAGATCCCATCTTTGTGATAAACACTGTTTGCATCTTTGACAACGTTCAATGGACAAAATTTAATTATGCCAACTTCAATATTCTTCTCACTTACGGGACGAACAAATGATGAGAGATTTGCATCAGGTTTAATTGTTGATATAATATCTTTCTTTTGTTTCGATTGATCACATAGACACACGTATATGTCATACGGAAAAGGATAGAGAAGAATGGGATCGAATTCTCCACGAAGTAATGTTATGTAAATAGATAAATATTCTTGAGTTTCATTTTCAAATTTAATACTTGAACAAACACGAATCATAAAATTATATCCGAATTGAGATGTTTTAAATCGGGATGAGCACAATGAAAATGGTAAATTCGTTTCGTTGAGATTTTTTGTAAAAGGTATTGTGATTGTGCTGTCAATATCCAACGACATATCTTTCAGAGATAATTGTGCTTTCTTCAAATCACCTATTTGAGTTTCCATTAGATTTTGTTCTTGTATGCTTTTATTAATTGTTTCATGAATTTCTTTGATTTTTTTTTCTATTGTATTTTCTTGTGTTTTTAAATTTTCACAGCTAGTTTTTATTTGATCATGTTCAGCCTGCAATCTTGCACAATTGTTTAAAGAAGTTTCTACTTCCACTAAGAGTGTATCCATAGTTTCTTGAACAGCTGTTAATTGTGGTCCGATATCATTCGTAAGAGTACCAGTTGTACTCAAATCATAAGTATAATTACTTCGATGTCTTTTGAAATTCATGTATTGAATAATAAAGTCTAGTAATAATTTCTGATGCTTATCGCATAAATAATGGGCATGTATTTCTGAGTATTTGATCTAATGATAAAGAAAAATCTTAAAAAATGACATAATACAACAGTAGAACATACAAGATCCGTGCAGCCTGGTAATCCGCACGAAACATATCGAAATTGACATATCTGTTGACAATGTTCCTCATATAAATTAATAGAATAGAAATGTTCATTGCAATTCTCACATTTTAGATTTGCATGTTGTTGCTGAAGATGTTTCTTAACATAAATAATAAATTTTTGTATGAATGAAACTTTGAAAAAATCGAATACTTTATAATCATTGTATAATCCCTTCCAAGAACATGCATAACACAGAACATTTGTTATGATTAATTCACGCTCTGTCCCTCGATCAGGATATGCCTATTTAAAAACGAAAATGATTGTCATCACAGTAAAAAGCAATTTATTATACCTCTTTTTTTTCTTGTTTTGTTTGACAAAATTTACAAACGAAAGGTTCACTATACATTAAACATGTTCTTTACTATGGAAGAAGTTCGAATATAATTGAGTTATAATCACCTGTATGGCAAACCTCTAGTGGAGCACCATCGACATAGACGAGTGCCGCAGCATAGAAGCTGTATTGGATCAAGCAATAACTGTTTGCATAATTCACAAAATAAATTAGTATTTATGTCTGTTTTATTATTTATTTGTAGTCCTCCGAACTCTTCATGTGAATCTTTGATTGTAGTCATTTGATGTTTAATGAAAGTCTTTTAAGATCAGAGATAATAACTTAAGATAATCTGAAATGTAATAACATTTAGATGACTTCCCTTTTGTTGCTGTTGTTGTGGAGTGTAACATGGTTTAAAAAATATCTACAGACACCCGCACACCCTTAGTATCATTTTCAGCGTGGAGAATTATTCATGGTCACTTTCAAAACACACAGTTTTGATGAATGATATTGTATTGCTAAGAATTAATATTTGAATTAGTAATCATGCTATTTATATTTTGGACATTCATTGTATGAATCCTTGACAGCTTCTATAAACCGTAAAAGGCGATTGATTAGATCCTTCCTACACTAGAAAAGTAATCCAGTATTCACTTCAATGTGTGCCTTCAAAATTCACAATAATTTTCATAAGTCAAATTTCAACAGATAAAAAAAGGAAATGCAGTTTAGTTCCGTTCCGTTATATAACTACATGTGGACACCGCGATTAAGAAAATTGGACGGCTAAAATGAATTCATGAACGTCATGACGGAGGCACGTATACAGAAAAGCGATTGGGTACAAATTATTCAAATAGAAATCACAATAGTGATTTGTGACTCATGTAGAAGTTATGCAGCATATAATAGCTTATACTGACTCCTAACGTTAAGTAACTTAAGCAAAAGAAAATTATTAAAGATGCTTAGGGTTTCTGAACAGTGGGCTATTTTTTTCCTACTTCTTACTATTGGCATCTATAGTTTGAATCCGGCAATCAGTAATTTTGAAGAATTCCAATTAATTTATCTTGAACTAACTAACATCGATCCATCAGTGGCAATGACCGAGTCTTACATTGAGGGGAAGCCATGAATCTTAATATTTCATAATTATCAACGAAAAACGATATTTTGAACCTTGCAAAAATACCACACAACGAATATAAGGCTTTCATACGATAAATAAAACTTGTTTTCCTTCTATCATCTATTTCCTTGTTTTGATTCTTCTTCTGAAATGAAGAAAATAAAAAAAATGTTTGTTGAAAAAGAGGTCAAAGCCACAAAAACATTTTACTATAAAAAATCGTTTTTCTTGCATCCTAAGATCCGATTCAACCTATAATACCTATGTTTTCGAAGAATCCTGTAAGTTGTGCTATTTTTCGATTGTTTTTCCTATTTTACCTGTTTCAAATTAAAAAAAACTAGAAAAATCCTTGAAAAGTCAAAATTTCATTCCTAATCTTTATTCTTCAAACAAAGCGATTCAATGTGCGCAGTGATCTTTCTACTTTTTTCGAACGCTTTATAGTACCACCTATATTAAATACAATGTTCAATTTTCTTTTTCCTTCCGAATAGACTTTACGAAAAGCAGCTGACTATTTTAAGAAACGAATATTCATACAAAGATGATGTTAAGTATAGATGTTTGTATGCCTTTTTGCGCGGTTTATTTCTGTCTCTTGTGGGTACGTGCACGGATATGTATGTATACATTGATGAAACATGTACAAGTAGCACTGTATGCCGCATATGTTGGTTTCCCCATTAGCGAAAAGTAATTAATTTCTTAAATTGTTGTTCTCAACGAAATTATTGTAGAATATATGAAAAAACAATAACTAAAACATATTGTCTTTCATACTCAAATTGAAATGCCAAAAAAGGACGGGGGTAAATCAGACGTAAAATCAACCCATTGGTAGTTTTCATCATAAACTCTATCGAATTTTATATCATTGCAAAGAGCATGTTGGGGCAAAAAATTTGTTGCTAAATTGATGAGGTTTTGATCGGATTTCGAAGTCTAAAACCTATAAGCAAAATAGCTCATTATTGGTCAATAATTGACCTGTGCGCAGAGGATTCAATTCTATAATAAATTTATGAAACTAAAGGATGCTTTAATTATGAATTTGGTATCTCGTGGATAGTGCTTCAATTCTATATATAAATCATTGATTGATTATTTAGTTCCATGAGATAAATATCCAATACATATAGAAGTACTATAACTTATATCCAATATCTGATCTTGATCTTCATTCTTTGGCAAATCTTTTAGTTGAACTTTTGATATTATTTGAACCAAATCTTTGTAGTGACAGAAAGACATGACATAAACATCTTCCAACAAAAATTTAGTTTACATTATAATTCAATTCAGGAAAAGTGTCAAACTGAAATGTTAGGAAAATTGTATTTCTGATAGAAGTAACCCATTCAAAAAAAATCCTATACATTTGTCATTTTATCAATATTTCAAGAGAGCTTGATCCTATGTGAATTCCTATTTTCTCAAAATTCGTAATCCGAGGCCACAACTTAAACCTTTGTTTACATTGAAATGTGTTGCTTTTACCTTTGTATTGATTTTAAAATCTAAACTATCACAAAAAATAACGCATCAGAAGTTAAAACTTTTGAGTTTGATTTCTCATTCGTTTCTTAATTGTACTTCTTGTCTATTCTACTGATCACTCATAATGTCTATTTGGACGAAATAGTTTAATTTTAGATCTGATACATTATTTGACCTAAAAAACATGAGAAATAACGCGCTTTTACACGTACAGAGACAAATTCAGAGAGTCAGCTGGCTCATCTTTATGAGTAAGTGATTTTTATTGCTCATTAGTATACTCAAATCTCAGCAGGTATAGATTAGGGATTACTAGATATCACTATAGTACCATGTCTGCGTTTATTAAATGCTTTTGTGACTCCTTACAGTTGCAGCAGCTTATTTATAAGTGTGTTTGGTCTCTCTCTCTCTCTCTCTCTCTATATATATATATATATATATATATATTTATATAAATATGTATGCTGCTAATAATAATTATAGGTGTGGTAGTAACCACCAGTTGTCAGCTAGTGGCCCATTGATGGAATCTAGCATATGATAAGAAACAAGTTAACAGCAGCTTTAATGTTACCAAATATCCAAGACTTGAAGTATATAGATTAGGTTAGACATAACGCTTTGAAATAAAATGCAACCAAGTAGTATCTGCACTTAAAGTACGGATTCAGTAAATGAGAGTAGGGCCTTCAAAAAAATGTATACTGACATTAATCATTGAAAAACATATTTGTAATTGGACGCTTAGGAAATACTTTATACGTTGTAGTAATCATTCTATGCCATACTTACTCATATCATTCGGTAGAACTGAAATGTTACATATCAGAAATCTGAACGGTAAAAAAATATTTTTTAGAACAAACTTAAAGGGAAAGAATGAAATTAATCAAAAATATATAACTTTTTTATGAGATGAGATGGGTCATGACAACTTTATTGACTTAAGTATGTTTTTGTTTATAGTAGCAAGCATTCATGTAAAAAACTACTTGCTGTTACTTAGCCAAAAAAGCTATGTGAATCATGCTACACGGAAATAGAGAAAACATTTAGATTAAAAAAAGCGACCCTCTCCTTATTGTCTTTTAATGATTTAAATCAAGTAGATGCGCAAATAAATCAACTTTGTCATTAGACGTATACTGTGAATCATCATCTGAAATAATTCATTCTTAATGAAGAAATAAAACAATCATTCTAAGATTCAACAATAAACAACGAATAGAATTGTAGATTAAATCAAGTACATAATAGTTGCGGTGCCTACTCACTGCTATTTTTTTACCATTATGAACGATCATCACTAATTTTAATATCATGATCAATCATGAACTACTGATCACTTATAACTAGCAGTCTAACATCAATTTTCGTGTTCGATGAATGTAATTTATTTTCAGTAGAGTTTGGCACTTACTAATATAATAATAGAATTTCTATAATTTGATTCATCGAAGCTAGTTACGAAAGTCTTGAAATAGAATAAATGGTTCCCTATAAAAGTAGTCTCATCAAAATTTATTGAACTCTAGGATTCAAGATCCTACAGAGATATGTTAATGTAAAGTATTGTTTCCAAAATCATTGTGAAGCATCTGGTTTGAGTTTTCAAATTAGTAAAACAAATAGACCTACGTATTTTTCTATAAAAAAACATTCAATTAAATGCAACTCGGTTGAAACCCATTGTGTCTATCTGATTTCATCAAGAAGCTATCAAATAATCATGTAGAACAAAAGACGTTCTTCAAGAGAGAGCTTGTTGATTGAAATATATCATATTCTTATGATTAGATAAATGTATCCAAAATAGATAAAAATAAAACATGTTTCAAAAGAAATGCAATATACATGAATGGATTAGAATGCAAACAAAAAGTGAATATGTTTAATACTATATCTATTGACTTAATTTCTCTCACAGTATTTTCTTTAAAAAAGGCTTGCTAGACATCATATCGTAACAAATCAATATCATTCAACTGCTTATAACATCCAGGAGTAAATCAAAGTAAGACTCAAACCAGTTAATGGAAGATTCAGAATATAGTCAACTACTACAGAAGTACGTTAGTTTAAATGAACTAATTTGTTGAGATTTATATATTACCAAAAAAATCCAATATAAAGAATTTAAACTAATTGAATATGTCTTTCTGAAAATATTCAGTGTTCAAGATAATATCAGTTTGCATTGGAATGATGCACTATTGTGCTGTAGTTACTGAAAGAAATCGAATGGTACCGTGAAAGATGTAATTCATTTGTTGAAAATGATTTGTTTCTGTCGAAATATATTCGTTTCAAGTAAATTATATAATGTCAAGGACGTTATCTCATTGTTAGAAGAACATGGTTCGCAATCTTATTAATATTTTCTTTAAATTTTAAAGAAACTGATTGGTATTTATGAAACAAGGTTTAGCCATATCTACGAATAGACTATATTCTGTAGAATGGTTCTAATTAAGACGGATTGCTAGGTCAAAAATAAGTAAGTAAAAATATGCATGGTAAATGATTTATACTTCTTTTCTAGATAGAAACAAACGTAGTTGTTTTTTAAAAACACTCAAAAAAAGAAGTACAGGAAAGAACATTACTCACAGTACAAGTATGAGTCTCTTATATTACATTTTGTTAGTGATTAGAAAAACGAAAGATTCAAAATTAAGGTGAGCATGGAAAATGAATAGTTCGACATCATGATTCAGAAAATTGTCTTAACAAGTTTCAGATAAACAAAATAACATGATTAATATTTGACCAATCAAAAGACCCACAATTCTGTCAACATCCCAGGTCGACACAAACGGAGTGAAAACGCGTTCGAAACAGGCAAACGCGTTCGAAAAAAGTGCCATCTATTGGCGAACGTGCTGTACACAAGCAGACGAACACGTTCAGAACTACTTGTTCCGAACGTCACNGTGACGTTCGGAACAAGTAGTTCTGAACGTGTTCGTCTGCTTGTGTACAGCACGTTCGCCAATAGATGGCACTTTTTTCGAACGCGTTTGCCTGTTTCGAACGCGTTTTCACTCCGTTCTCCTCGACGTGGGATTCTTTTAAGTGAGAATAATTACTTACGCTTATAAGTAGTTATAAAAAATACTAATTTACATATGTATTTTTCTGGTGATTCAGTTACCATTAGTTATTCAAAACGAATAAAGCCGTCCATGGCGCAAAAGATTCCTCGCAGAAAATCGTTGTTTTAAAAAATAACTTCTAATTCCTAATGATTTTCTTAAAATATAATTTCATAATGATATCATATTTCAGTAATGGACCATAGTTTTCTTGTGTTGTCATAAAAACATGTCAATGTCAACTTAGAAAAATTGCAGGAAACAACTAAACAGAAAACTATTATTTATGAAAGAATAAATTTCTTTATTCATAACATATCATATAGCTATTTTAGTGCTTCTTTGCAACTAACTCGGAGGAATTTCTTTAGATTTTCTATTCTAAAAAGCCCTTTCTATATAAACAAGATCTAATGAAAATATTCGTGCTCATATAATTATCAACAGATCTTTGCAAAAAAAGTAACACACCAGCTAACATTCAGTTTTGTATTTCACAAAAAGCCTCTTTATTTTTGAGTTTCTTCTGAAAATTCAGAATCTATTCTATCATCAAACAGTCTATCATTATTGAAGTAAAAATATTTTGATCGATTCACGTCATTATGTGTTCTGTGAGTATTTCTATGTAGAAATTTTATGTAACATCAAGGATTCATTGCTTTCGGACGATTAGGGATGCGACGACGTTGGTGAATCACCGGTTCAACGTTCTAACGGTGACCACCCTTATCGGTAAACGTTCGAACCCGGTAACCGCTCCACCGGTGACCGGTCATACCAGTTTATACCGTCTAATAACTGCTTTATACATGTTTACACAAGGGATGTAACAGTGAAAATAACCGGTCATTGTCACAACCGTTCTACCACCTTTGAAGATCGTATTTGACTTTTTTTGGTTTATACCGGCGGGATTAGGCGAATACCTGCTAGTATCAGAGTATCTGGGCTACAACTAGTTACTGGTATGAAACGGTGATATGTAATTTACCGTCATTGTTGGATCCTAAGTTTATACCGGTTAATACCAGCTAATATCGGCTTATGCCAGCTTATAACGGTAACCGGGAAAAGGTTACCAATTGTAATGGTTATTGTCATCGTTGCACCCCTAAGGATGATACAGTTCCTAAATTTGCTTCATTTCTCGAGATAATAGTGCAATGCAAGATATACTGAAAATTAAAGCTTCCCAGGAGGAAGGTTACGGTCCACTGTAAATTACCGTAACTTCACCGCAAACGGCAATTTCTACGCCTTAATTACACCATAAACGTCCGTATTAATTCCGTATTCCACCGTAAACCAGATCCATGATTTACGACCGTATTCTCACCATACTTTTGCCGCATTTGTATCGTATATCGATCGGATACGACCGTATTCCCGTTAAAATACGGTCGTAAATCATGGACCAGGTTTACGGCCATATACGCTCCGTATTTGACTGTAAACGGTCGTATACGTACCGTATGCTTTCACCTGGGTTGTGGACAGTTCTAAAAGATACCTAATTTTACACTATGTGCAAATCAGAGGTCCAAACAGGTTGCTAGACCTATCTAGGCTTTTTTTCGTCTGTCATTTGCACCCGGCTGAAAAGCATGGTCTTTATCTATGACAGCTAGCATAAACCCAGACAGGTCGATCGCCATAGGTCTCCCCTGGAGGATCATTCCGACAATTGGATCCGATTAGATGCCTGTCGGATCTAATCATGTTTCTATGGAAGTTTCTATAATCCCACGAAATCCCATCAGATTCCGGGTTGTGATCCGACATTCGGACCCTCAATTTTGGATTATATCGAATCCTACCCACCCAGGTCGAAAACTCTGACACAAGATCTTATGAACACCATAAAAGATCTTGGATTATGGGTGAAATCTGACAAGAATCTGACAAAAAATCGTCGTCTCTGAGATCTTGCATCAGATCTCACAGTCAGATTCTGGAAAGATCTTATAAATTTGTATGATCTTTCAAGAATCTGAATGTCTGATCTGATGCAAGATCTCAGAGACTACGATTTTCATACGATTTTTCGTCTTATCTTACAAGATCAGATGCAGAATCTTGTCCGATCTTAGTATCTGATTGTTTGCCCTGGGTGGCTACGTCTGAACTTCTGGTTTATTGTCTGTTTTCATTATTGCAATTGATCGAAAATGTTGACAGGCCGATAGGCGTCCAAAATATGGCCTGTTTTGTCCTCTAGTGTAAACTCATCAAATCACCGAATCTTATCAAATCGCCACTAAACATACTGTCTTGAGTTTTGCCTGACTTTCGAGACCTTGCTTTCTTTGCCTGCCTTTTTGTTGATCACTAATGTGGCGAATAAGATAGAGACTCTTGTTTTAAAACGCGAGTGAATGACCACATTGTAACGCATCAAGAAGAGGTACCTGTGTAATAAAAACTGGCAGCTGACTCAGGTTGTACAGGTTTAATTGCCAGCTGTCATTAGTGTAATTTACCGCGGAAAACCGTCGGTTTGACAAATACAGCGGTTCACCGTTAAAAATGATCCGGTATTTACGACATGATTATCTAATTACTTCCATAGTCACGAATAATTAATGAATGATAAATATATATATATATATATATTTGTACGGAAATGAACGGAAACGGAAGTCAAATGGATGAACTCGAATTCTAGATTCATGGTTTGGACAGTTTTCATCAAAATGAAACATATTTAGCAGGCATCCATTTCGCTAGAAATCATTCATCTATTGCCAGATTACATTCCAATACTAGTGTTAGATCCATTCCTGGAATTAGAACTAAACTGCATGCAATCTCATTACTGAATCATTAATGATACTATTCTTGGTTACAAAGCAGTTAAAGAATGCTCTTACTATATTATTAGAATTCCGATACTAGATTAAAGTTTTGACGATGTTCATGGCTGAATCCAAGAAACATGAGAATTTATATCTCTACTCTATTTCGGTATGAGAAGCAATACATATGCGGCTTCTCATGGCTTGCCAGTTGAAGAGCAAGGGTGTAATATTTCAAAATCACGATTTACCAATCGGATAAGCATGTATTTCTTTTAAGAATGAAAAAGTACATAGATGACCGCTGCAAACTAATTTTTCTACGACTAGTAATTATATTTTATTGGTACTTCTAATCCACTACAGGGTTGCCCATTTCTATTAATAGTTATGACTATACGCCACCTATACAAATAGATAAAGATTACGAACGGCAGCAGTAGAACACACGTGTTATCAATCAAGCAATTCCATGCTTTTCCTCATGTATATTTTCCATTTACTTCCAAAACACAAAAACGCATACCATGGTAAAAGTTTTTTTGGCAAACCACGTTTTCATCGTAGAATAGCGTGGCATTAATTGCACGACCTCTGTATACAGTGGTTCTAGGTATGCAAAAGTGCCAGTTAACTGGATACTGGTTCGACTCGGTATTTCTACAACTCAACTCATTTTCAAGATTAGATAGTATAATGCATTAATATAATTAAGTTACTGACTATTGATTGCTTCATCGATCATTTAAATAGATACTTAATCAGGCTTGCACCCAATGAATTAGATATTCGTGCGTACCTCACGTACTCCTAACTCTATATACCTTAAAATTACTTAGAAAAGGTACCCATATTTATTTGATTATGAATTCAGTGATGTAGACACGCAGGCCCCAGTTCTTAACTGGTACTGGTGCATACCTACGCGGTTCTAAGCAGATTTTTACAATTCGTTTACAAAAATAATTGTATGTACCATCCTAAGCCTCGGTTTCATTAACTGCCTTACTAACAGTTCGTTGAACCGCAGTAAATTCATTGATATTCACGGCTTCAAATATACCAGTTATTACCAGTTTTCTAAACCACGGCGTATTCTACCATAATGGCATTTGTTATTATAGCAGCTGATAGCAGTTTTCGAACCTCGCTGTGTGCACTCATAACCTCGGTTGCACATACAATGGTTGGGGCTGGTTTTTATAAACCGTGCTGTATGAACTCAAAATGCGGTTTTCATTATCGCAGCTACTATTGCTTTATCAAGCAGCAGTGAACTCATTCGTACCCATGCTTTTACCTATACCGGTTGGAGTCGGTTTTAGGAGCCCCGATTTTTACTATGGTGGTTGATAGCAATATTTTCAACCCGTGGTCTGTGCATTCATAAGGGTGATGGTACATACAGCCATTGCTACCAGTTTTACAAACCCAGGTATGCATGCTCATTACGTAACACGGTTTTCTCAAAAATTGGTTTTCCATGGGCACTTCTTCTCAATGTCTCAAGGTGGTAGGGTAATAACATCTAGTTAAAATTTCATCCATTCACATGTAATTTAAATCATACAAAATCTCAGCTCTTTGATAAGAGGCACATTCCTCCTCATTTGACAGTAATTTTTTTCTGATTAACAAATCGGTAGTGTATCCTCTGACTAGAAACTCCAAATATCTATATGAAAATGTTTGATTGTAAATCTCTTCTATGTGAATAGTATGAATATGTCCAAAACAAACAATTAATGAACAATAAAACTTAGCCATTGCCTGATATGAATCATGTTCATTAGTGATAGGTTAACCTAAGTAAACGATGAAATGGAATGCAGGAAGATTTCTGCCTTTTAAAATAAAATTAATACTTTGAATATTGTTTCTAGTCACTTTCGCATCACTTTAGTGCACACTCCTGCTTTTCTCTGCATTCAGTGGTGAATCATTCTTCAAATTTCAGAGAGGATCTAAAAACAACATAATGGCATTGATCTGGTGAGAAAACGAATGACAAATTCTTTTTCGCCGCGAATTATTAATACAAGAATGTAGTTTTATCTCTTACCACCTAATAAGGGCAGCTTCTCTGTTTCACAAAGGAGGTATGAAAGCAATAAAAAGAAGCTTCTATTCTTACTTTTCGCTTGGTTTTTTCCAACAAAAAAATGGTCGTTACAAGCAAATTCTACCCACATCGGTGTTGATAATGAGATGTTTATGCTCTTCTACGATCATTTTAATTATCTATACATATAATATCAATTAAAAAGAAATCAATTTTTATCATTTCATATTGAATAATTTCATGTTGCTGAGTAGTATTTTTAATTATGCGAATACTCCTTCGTGAAAAACGTTTTTGCGCCTACATTGAAATGATGTTTCTTTGAACGATCGTCCGAATTTCAGCGTAAAAATATTCGGAATCAAATATTCAAGTGTCGTATCTTCTGATTTTGTTTCAAATTATCTTTTCCTCAACAATGTGTGGCATGAAAGAAGCCCATAGGATAGATCTACTAGAACGATCCAAGAATAGTATGAACATACGTATTGTACTTCAACTGTGAAGAATATCCTTAATTATCTTTCATCGAGTAATTTATATGAATAGCTCACTAGTCTCTACATGAATAGATGATACGATTATAAATTATGACTAATGATTTCTTCTGATGTCGAACTGATTCATGCGTGCACTTTTGTAACTACGTAACAGAAAACATTGAGAAATCATTATGCAATTACAAAACATAACATGAGTTGATACGTCCATAGAAGTCATAGAGCAACTCTATATGCTTCTATTAATGTCAAAAAGCCGTCTCGCTTTCTTGTACACCTTGAGAGGCATCCTATAAAAGTATAACGTTTCCAAGTTGATCAAAGTTGTCAAAACTGTGTTTAAATGCACACGAAGCGGAGGAAAAGTAGGGTGTCCTTCGTTCGCTGCCGGAATCTATGGTTGTGAGCGGAACAATGTAGGAGAGTTTTGGATACACTAATCCATATGCAAGTATGGAAAGAAGAATGATGAGAGAGAATGATAAGATGGTTTACTATGTTGCAATTTTCCACCATTTGAATTCTTGTGATGAACTTTACGGAATGAGAATTGTATTTCATCTCCTTATGTTCTATTCATAGCGACTTAAATTCTCTCTGCTCGCCACTATTCATATATAAGGCGAAATTCCTAGAAATTCGATTAATAATTTTGATTCATTAATTTAAATCTGAATCCAATCGACGCTTCCTGATTATGGCACTCGTTTTTCTTTTAAGAGTTTTGCTGCACAGCAAACTGAAGTCGGTCTTGAAGAGTAACACACCAATTTAACTGATAAACAAATGAAAATGAACGATATTGTATTGACGCTTAAAAACAAGAATGTGATCAGCTTGCATTCACATGAGCAATGTTTATCGATGCATGATAAAAACCAGTTGAGCATAACTTTCACTCATTGATAAACCATTGCATTGAAATCATGAGTTTCTATAGATATAGTCAACGAGTTCATCTTCGAATGGGTGATCATTGAGATTCTCTAGTGCAATATATTGAGTAATAGATAACACACGACGATCTTTATCGAAAGGTATATTTACATTTTAAGACAAGATAAATTGTAGGAAATTCGTCAATTACAATAGATTGCTGTCTATAAGAGGAATAAAATCGAAAAATAAAATACTGTCTAAAACTGTTCGATGCATGTGTCATGTCGAAGTTGGAATGTCCGTCATGCGAAATAGAGCGGAGTGATCTGTATAACCGTGAATTTACAACCATGATCGATAAAAACTAATAAGATGTTCAAATTTCCTAAGTCAATAAGGGAAGAGTTGTATGAGGTATTTCACCTAACCATTCGTAGCGGAATTTTTTCGACAGACGCATGCTTAACAATCATTGTTCGAGAAGAATTTCCAGATTAAAGGTGTCTTAATACCTCTAGCTCTATACTATGATATCTATATCAACATTCACATCATCAGCTATATGCATATTGTTTTTTTTATAAAAATCAGCGATATTACATATACCACAATTCAAATGATTATGTCCGGTACTGGAGAACCCATCATTAGATAGGAAATTTGATGATGCTCAGTATCATTAAAATTCGTACCAAAACGAATTCAAGAGAGTGAATTTGAAAAATTAACAAAGTGCGGGACAATATAAGTTGAAGACTGCATATTTTCAAGACGCTTGTTCGAAATATATCAACTGAGATATATTTCAATATTGTTACACATTATTCATTTAATGAGAAAATGCCATAACAGAGACTTGCCTTGTTCAGGCTCGTTTTCGAGATTTGAGAATATTCAAATAGATGCTGTTTCAAATAAATTACACACCATTCGATGCCAAAGTTCACAACGAATAAGAAAACCTTCATACCGATTCAAATTAGTTTCGATTTCTAATTTGCCTATCATACTCTATTAAAACTTGTTCAACAAATTTTTCATATGGAATTGGTTCGAATATTGACGAAAGATTTATATTAAAAATATAACAGTCTTTATTTATTTTTAATGGTCATAATTTTGAACCGACTGAAATGTTCATGATATACAATCGCCATGGAGAATGTGAACATCGGTTGCAACTGTATATTTCCTTTTAATGTTTGCGTGTGGCTTCACGATGCTCAGCATTCTCGAACATTAAAATTGTTCCACTGTAGTAGTTCATTTTTGCACAACCCAATAAAAACTATTGACGTATGACTAGAGATAATCGCAAGTTTTCGTAGGATGAAGATCAGTGACTTAAATATTGACATGTATATTTATTTTGGCCGAGAAAAAATGACATGCGCGTAGCTTGGATGTGTATGAGTAAGAGGTAATTAAGAGCTACACTGAAAACTTCATGTGCACGCTGTATCATATAAGAAGGGATACGGTGATATACGAAGAAAAATATGGTTGTTTACGATTATTGTACATGAATTTCGTATATGGCAACGACGAGTCAAGATAGTAAAAGTGAGCAATGTAATGCGGTAATATATGAGTCTCTTGTCTTCGTATGCGAACTCCATAAACCCCCTTCTGAGAAACGAAATGTGAAGAGTTGAATCTACTGAAACATTGGAAACTGCTTTAAAAGACGCAGTATATCATGACTTACACTACTTCGGTTTTCAAAAGCACTTCTGAATCTTTCTTACACTGTTCTGCAGTAATCTGATAGAAAACAAATTATATGTACGGCAACTTTATAGGCACAGTGATTTTATTTCAAGAATACAATACACTATGATACGTGTAAGTATGTGCTGAAATTATTAACCATTAGCAGTGTGTAGAATATCAACCATTCACTGAAACAGATTTGATCCAGTATGGATCAAATCAATGAATATTCGAATGAAAAAGACACCATCTTTGTGATAAACACTGTTTGCATCATTGAGAACGTTCAATGGGCAAAATTTGATTATGCCAACTTCATTATTCTTCTCACTTACGGGACGAACAAATGATAGGAGATTTGCATCAGGTTTAATTGTTAATACAATATCTTTCTTTAATTTCGATTGGTCACATAGACACACGTAACCATCAGATCATGAATTGCATTCATCGAGTCGATGTGGGACTTACTTGTCGGCAATTACTAGATGCGTCATCACATTCGGATACATAAATATCACAGCTTTCTTGACTACCAACCAAGTATTGGCCCTTCTCATCAGCAACATGAAGACTTGTTAACGAACAATTAGACTTAGTAGTCATTCATCTTTTCCACAACGTCAGTTGAATGATGGCTTCCAATAAAACTTTCAGATGTTCATCACAGAAGGAATGTTTTCCCGGATTATTCCTTTTCGTCTAATAGCGAAGAAAGAATTTTTCAGAAAATATTGTCAATATTACAACTGCACATACGATATTCACACAACCAGCTAGTTAGCATACCATATGACCATCTTGAGAGATTTCTTGTCACCTTTCTTCATGCATGTTTGTTGAGGAACGATACTGATGGAAATTGCTACTTTGAAAAAATCCATGTTGTTTTTGTAGATGTCTTAAGTATGAAACAATTTTTCAATCTGCACAAGTTTGCAAGAACATAAAGTACTTTGCAATCCTTGTATAAATCAATGCAGGAGCATTGGTGATGCCGGATTTTAATCATGCTTAATTCACGTTCAAATCTTCGACCAGCAAACATCTATGTAACAGAAGAATAATTATGTTTTTTAAGCGAATAATCAGCTACTTTTTTACCACTTTCTTTTCTTGTTTTTTTTTTGACAAAATTTACAGAAAAATCGTTTCCTATATATTCAACATATTGTTTAGTATAAAAATTTTGAAAATCAAGTTTAAGAATATTTACTCATTTGACAAGCGTACTGTAGAACACAATCGACAAAGACGAATACCACAACATAAGAGTCGCCTCAGTTTAACCAATGGTATTTGACAAGATTTACAGGTGAACTTAATGTTACGATTCTGCATAAGTCGTATTTTCGAACTTTCAAATGAATCGAATGTTTCTCTCTGTGCCATCATCGATAATTGTCTTCGAAACTAAGTACATTCGATCAAAAAATTTCACTGATGTGCTGATCACAAAATAAACATGTAATATGAGTAATTATGAATAAGACAATGAAGGAATCATTTTTCTCTATGTTGTCATTATAACGGGTGATCGGAAAGTTTTCGCACAAAATGTTTGCTCATTTTTGGTAAACTCAAACATATTTCAGACGAGTCGAAACCTATGGATTAGAAGCAGAATTTTGTGCTCTTTCAGAATATGAGCTTAGAAATTATGTGTCAGTTTTTGTTCGAGAGAAGTGAAGGAA
>OENT01000509.1:0-57624 GCA_900239685.1 Rotaria macrura | reverse complement strand
TGCATCGTCCAAATTAATTTTTAAGGCTTTTCAAAGATTTCTTCATTGCTCTTGAACAAAAAATAGATAAAAAATTCCTAAACCCATATTCAGAAACAGAACAAAATTCTGGTTCTAACTTATACATTTGATTCGTTTGAAATACTTTTAAGTAGTCCAAAATGAATAAACATTGTGCCCGGAAACTTCGGCTCACATGTTCCGTCCAAACGAATTTTTCAGGTCTTTCAAAGATTCCTTCACTTCTCTCGAACAAAAACTGATACATAATTTCTAAGCTCATATTCTGAAAGAGCACAAAATTCTGCTTCTAATCCATAGGTTTCGACTCGTCTGAAATATGTTTGAGTTTACCAAAAATGAGCAAACATTTTGTGCGAAAACTTTCCGATCACCCGTTAAGTAATATGACACATTTGGTGAAATGAATATTTTCAATTTTTTCCCCTGAATGATGAATCAATCGGTTCGATTATACTTTATGTCAAACGCTACTCCTAGTTAAGCTTTGAATAAATGATAAATATTCTTCAAAACAAGTACTTCGAATAGACAAACATAGTTATCGATCAATTTTCCAAGAGCAACATCACGATTCATAGCATCAAGTTCGTTTTTAATCGACCGCTTTTCCTGCATCGATCACTATTTGTTTAAATTTCTCATTTAATAATGTCATGATCTGCATCTTCCTCAGATGCATTCATAAGGATTTATCCTCAGTATCTATAAGATTAGATATACGTATGCACATATGCTCTTCTTTTCTCTTATTGTCTCTCATCTTATAGATATGCTGGAATTTTCCTTTTCCTTCTGTTCTCCTTCCTATCATGCTTTTATGTTATGTTTTCTTATTGTGCACATCATTTATGGGATTTTTCATTAGGAGTTTCCAACGCTTGTTATCAGTCTATATAGAGCGTTGGGTTGTTGCATAGAAGAGAGAGAGAGAGAGAGATAATTATACTGATAAAGCATAACTGGAATTAAGATCTTACAATCAACATAAATAATGTCGACCATTTGATATTAAAAATGGCTAAGTACGTATAGACAGCCGTATTCGAGACAACTAGTGTTTTTCCAGCTATGTTTCAAATATAAAGGAGTTTATTGAACATTAAGTATCATCAGTAGGATGGAGAAAAAATGTTAACAAGAAACTTATGGCAGTATAATGGTTTCATTTTATCCTTCGTTTTCAGAACTGACATATGAAGAACTAGGATAAATTACATCAAATATCGTTTACTACTTATTGTTAAAAAAATGGACGATAAGCATTTTCTTCAACAGCAAATAAATATTCTATTGCGAACAAAGTTGGAAGTTTTTTATTAGAAGAGTAGGTGTAAACGATAGCCTATTTCAAGCGATGAAAAGCTTTTCTAACTTTTCTTTGCTTCTCCAGTAACATTTTCATGGTAAACAACGGTAAATATTTTTATTTTTACCTTTTGTCGCTTCATTATTATATTCATATACACTATTGGTAAGTGATATGGGCATATTATTTGAAAAAAACAAACAAAAATAATATTGAAGGAAATTAAAAATAAAACAAAATTTTATTTTTTACTTGGGAAATTTCTCAGCAAATAGAGGGAAGAAAAGATAAATGCATTAAAACATACATAAGTGGATTTTTTTCTAATTTGGATTATAGCAATAGCAGATTTCCTAGAATATATTTGTTATTTGATGGCTAATCATACACGAATGCTAGAAGGCAAATATCTCTGCTCTTGTACATAGTTTTAATAGTTACCCTTATATTCATAGTAGGGAAGCTTTATGAAAAAATACATTTGATGATTCATAACATGGTACTAATACTATCGTGTTTATTATCCAAGAGTATTAAAAGTATATAGATGGTATTCATTAATATCACATCGACTGACGAAATACAAAATTGATTCTGGGACACTTGTCATCCCTTCCTTCAATTTAATACATGTTGGTCACAGAAAATCTGCCATACGTTAATATTGATCGAGTATATTTGAATCAAATAGCGACACTATGAATTGCACATACAAGTAAATTTTGTCTTTGGTTAATAATTTGTGAATAGTTAAAAACGAAGTGATCGAACACTATGCCGCGTGTAGGATACGGCATTTCATTACGATCAACAAGAGGCATTGCCTTTATCGAGTTGTTTTTTTGCGGCATGTAAAATAACGAGGAAAAAGCGAAATAAGTAAAAACTTCAAAGTCAATAACATGTAAAATTGGTTAGATTGTTTTCATTTGATTCAATGTTCTAAGAACTCAGGGGTGTACCGAAGTCTCGAGAGCATGGGGAAGGCGTAACCACCCCCCATCTCAATATTTCAAAAATAGGGGGGGGGGGGTGTGACGACCTAATCATCACTGATGTTATCTTTGTGTTTGTCGTGTGTGCATCTGTTTGTTTCTCTTTCTAGTTTCGCTCCCTTTTTCTCTCTTATTGCTTTGCCCCTAAAATTGTTAATTCAGTTTAACATAATTATTCTCTTTTTTTTTCTTCTTCATCTAACTCACTCTACTTTATATATCTCCATTCATTGAGATATACCTATATTCATTCTTCTTTTTTTTATTCTAATATCTACTCACTCTACTGTATATCTCTCTCTTCATTGAGACACAACAGCATTCCTTCTTCTGATATCTTCCACTCGCCATTCGAGCGTTTCTGATATCCTCCACTCGCCATTCGAACGTTTCTGATATCCTCCACTCGTCATTCGAGCGTTTCTGATATCCACTTCAACTATTTCTCTCTCTCTCATAACTCTTGTCAGTTACTCTCTCATCTCGTTCTCTACCTCACCTCATTTCTGTTTATGTCAAATATATTATCGGATACTTATCCGACTTTAATTTTACTTTTTCTAATCTATTGTATTCTACGTCACAATCCAATATTGTGGCACCCGGCATTTTTAATAGTTACGCCTCTGAGCCTACTCACGACGCGACAGGGGGGCGTAAGGTCTTTATTCATATCAATTCAGCAACTATAGTCCTCAGAAAAGAGCTTTTTTCAATTTTTTTGTTCCAAAAACACAAAATTTTCAAAAGCAGGGGGCGTTACGCCCCCCCGGTTGGTACGCCCCTGTAAGAACTTCTTTCTATATAGTTGATTTAGAAAAACGATATCTTTCAATCTATTCCTTTTATGAACATTTTAAACATGCATTATTACACGCTATTGTTTCACTATTCAAATCTAACAACAGATGACATATCTATGATTAACTGTAATGTCGGCATGAATTCTGCGTTTATCTAATTAATTCAGTTTGACAAGTATGAACATGAAATCATCAACCCGTTATTACAATGTCTTACAGGGATGCTGAATATAACTAGATGGCAACCGGGTTAGCATCGGGATTGCGAAATGCAGTGCGAAGTTAACCTTGTGAAAACGCTTTTCCTTTAATCGGGTCATGCTTCATCGACTTCCAAAGCAAATCAAATTTTATGAAACGCAAAACCCTAGATAAACACGTTCTCGTACAACACATTGATTATCATAGCTATATATAGTATTTTGTGCTAAATATCATCCATAGACAATAAGTTTTTGTCAATCAATGATTACTGTTCATTTCATAGGAATAGAAGTTTTAATTGTAGAAGCATCTACTTTGAAGCATAAGAAAATCGAACAGCCCTATAAATTACAATAAGATATGGGAAGTATAGCAAGCTAATATTTAGATAAACGATTATGAAGCGTTAATTAATATATCTATAGAAAAGAAGAAGAGTTAAGGTTTCCGAAGATGAGATCCAAAAATCGCCGAGTTTACTCGCCTCGCACTGCCACGAGGCGAGGCGAGTCGGCATTTTCTACATCGCGGCGAGCACGAGTTGACTTTGTAAATCGCCGAGTCGACTCGCCTATACTTAGAATATTATTTTTGATGAATAAATGGAAAATCTTTAATGATATCTTTCGATTTTATGCAGCTCTTTCTAAGTGTTTCCATTTGCAGTGAAGTTTATCAAATCGGGACAATAACTTAGTGTGCAGGATGTCTCAACAATCAGCTTAAAAAAGAAAACTGTATATCTCTACAGAGTGATGAACAAATTATCTGATATTTTTCGTGATGGTAGAGGATACTTCCAAGCTTCTATTCAAGTGGTAGCAGCTTATTAACACACTTGAAAGCTAGCATCATCTACTTGAACAGGGAGTTTGATCTGTTCCAACACACTTCTATCAGTCGTCAACCAGAAAAAATAGAAATGTATCCCAAAGTTTATTCTCAAATTCCAACTTTTAGAGATTACTATACTGATCATTTTGGTTAGAAGCTTGTTCTATCTTCATCAAGAACATAGGGTATCAGAGTCATAGTACTAGAAAATGTCGTATGCTTTGACTAGCACTATTTGCCGTTCTCCAGTACTTTAACTCGGGGAACACATTTTCTTGATGAACATGAAACATCTGTTGACCAAAATGATCAGCAAATAAGACCTCTAAAAATATGATTCTTCAGTAAGTTCTGGAATAGCGTTGCTAATTTGTTCACTGTCCAGAGGAGTACTTTATCAAACTTCAACTTAAGTCACTGGTGTTTTCAGATCTTTTCAGTGCAAACAGATTTTAGAGGATTTTGCGAAGTTAGATAAAATAGAGAAAACTCAAGGATTCAAATACAGTATTACATAATTTTGAAAATCTAAGAACAGAAGAATTCGCATCGGATTATAGTAGCCCCAAATTTATAGTTTATCTTCCGCATAGAAATGTGAATTTTTATCTTTTAAATTAGTGATAATAATTCTAATTGATGTTAGTAAATCTTTTACTGATGAATAAAAACTTTGAAGTATCTCAACCATTAGAAAAAAAATTAGTTCATTGGATTATAATCCTTTGCAGCTATGCAGTTTTCTTTTCGCTAGATGACTTTTAGCACACTCTGGATACACGTATATTTAATTATTCACTCTAGTCCAACTATTGCACTGATGCAGTTCTCATAAAATTGTTTATACGCTCAGTAAAACAATGAATGATCTTTATTTATTTGATTATGATTAATATGTTTGTTCTTTTAACTTATTTAAATGTATAAAAAGTTCTTTATTTGATTGTATAAAATAAAAGGATAGTGATTGTTATGGGTGGTTGAAAAACTACCTAAAAATAACTATTTTATTATAAACTTCAGGCGAGGTGAGACAGCAATGAGCAACTGGCCAGCATAACTTGGCGGTGACGAGTCGCTTTTTAGATTGACTCGCAGATTTCTGTTCCAAAGCACACGCACGAGATTTCGTGAAAACGTTACGCATCGAGCTCTACAACTAAGATTGGTTAGAACTTATTCATATCTTTAGCTAGCCTCCATTACAGAAATCATTGACAAGAAATTCTATGTATAGGAAACGACAAGTTACGCTAACAAAATCTGGATGCACAGCTTATTTATTTCAATGATTCATCATCGATAGCCAGCTACCTTCAAAGGACGTTACGGAAAATGAATGTCATATACAAAACGAATAATCCGTGGACGAACCAATTTTAATACGAATTAGGAATCGGAAATAGTATCGAATGGCTTTGTATTGAAAGACGCAGCCAAAACTTATGAACATCTAACCACAAATCATTGGTACTTCGTCGAATGATTATCTCGATGAGTCACCTTTTTCTATCAGCTCTAGGAGCAGCCGTTTCACATATGATATCAATAGAGTGGCGTCTAACTTTCTTCTTCGCTTTCGTTTTAATTATCTCATAATGAAGAGAAGGGAAAATTGTTTGAAAATCGTCTTTTTCGAACGCTATTTCCGGACTAACGGACTGAGGTAGAGGAAATTTGAGAAGACATGTGACCAGTTCGATCTCAATACTTGGATCTGACGTTTACACGACTATTTTCTGATTTTCGGACTCTCGACGGAAAACAGAAATGCTTATGCTTCGCATCGCATTAAAAAGAAAACTCGCGAAGAACTACATAAATGCTGTCCTTCGCACCGTATTAAAAATCATGGAACGCTGAATGAACAGTATGGAATTTTTATCTGCATTCTTTGTTGCGCTTTTTGTGTAACTGATTGTCACCATTCAACAAGAATACTTTGTACAAAGGTTAGTGAAGAAAAAAGTAGCTTCAAATTTCTCTGGATAGAGAGATAATCTTAAGCCAATGAAAGAAGATTGTTAAATATGAACTAGTGAATCAATTAGTTTATTAAATTAATAACAGTAGAACAAATTTAGTTTAGCTCATTGATAAGTCATAAATATGAAGCTTGTAAAAACACTTTTTTTATCGAAATTAATATTGAGCTTTGAATAAAAAGAAACTGATAATCAAATGTTTGTGCATAGATTTTTTCTTTATTTCAATGATCGATGACCTTCAATCTAAATTAATCGATTACTTATCTTTGTTATTATTAGAAGAGAAACAAAACATTGCGAATATATAATTCTTATACGATGGTTGAAGAGGCACACGTTAATTACTTTTCATATGATCATTAATACATGGCATAATCATGAGAATGAGAATGATACTTGTAATCAGAATCACTATATTCATCACAAAGACGTAAAAATATCTTTTTCCGTCGTCTTATTGTTATGAGAGTTATGAAGTGTATTACTAACGTAGTTACGGTGCGAGACAATGTATAGGGATCGTTCGGGTCCTTTTGATGCGGTGCAAAGTACAGTATTTATGTAGTCCTGCGCGAGTTTATTTTCTTTCGTTCTTACTTTACAGTTTTTCGTACGCATCACGATTCGTCATTTTGTGACACGATGATCTCAAAACCTAAATGTCTGAAAATAGTAGTTCAAACGCAAGATTCAAATGTCGAGACCGAACCGATACTTGTTTCTCACATTTCTTCTACCTTACTCCTTTTCGGAGCAAATAGCGTCCGAAAATGTCGATTAAGAAAGAACTTTGCCTTCAATTCATTTCGAGTGAATTAAAGTGAAAACGAAAACAACAACTAGCCTCCAGCCTATCTGCTTATATGTGAAACCACTATGAGTAAAACTGAGAGAAAACGGTGACACATCGAGATAATTAATTGATGAAGTATCAACGATTTCTAGTAAGTTGTTGACAAGCTTTGGGAGGATAGAATGAGCGATACATTTCAGAATAAATGCTTTTCATGTTGCGCCTATGTTAGATGAAGTCATCATTGAACATGCTATGTCTTTCATTTTATAGACGGTGGAAGAATATTTCTGATTCCTCACAAACATTAGCAATGGACTCATATACCGACTAAGGGGTAACTATGAGACATTGGTTTTCCCTAAGGCAGAAGCAAGTGCTTCGCAACGTATTACGTAGTCAAGTGAAACTCCAGTTTCGTCTAGTTTAATATTATCGAAAGAAAATGTACGTTATCGTGATAAATAAATGACACAACGATATACTTTTACTCAACTTTGAATGTCACAAGCGAGAAAAACATTAATTACATTATTCAGTGACTGGTGACTTTTCAAAGTCATCATTGTTATCTATAATAATCCATAATTTTCCTACTAGATACCAATGTGCAAACAAAACCAACAATGTTAGGATTTTTTGTAAACCGAAAAATATTACTAATTTTTTCAAAGGTCAATCAATAATCAAATAATAAAAATGCGTATTTATCTATTCTCTGAAACTTGCATGAGTATACAGTACTAACAACAATTGAAATTTATGGTCAGGGATGGTTGCTTGCGTTGAATCGCACAGGTTAAAGTCTGGACTTTAACAAATACTGATGACATGAGTAAGACAAATACGTTGTTAATGAACATGGAAATGTACATATTTCATAATTCGATTTTACTCGAACCACCGTAGTTGAATCAACATAATGAAAATACGCAATACTCGATAAGTATAAAAGGAAGATAGTTTCTTCTTTTATATTCATTCATTCTTCTAACATTACAAGTTTCACATATAAGGCAAGTCATTACAAACGTTGAATCATTATTATCAATAATTTTTTTCTTCTTTCATATAAATTTTAGTCTGATTAAATAGAAAACGATGAGTTGGAATAGTAGTAATAGTCTCTTTGGTGGATATGGGGCAAATAGTGGATATGGTGTAAATGGTGGATATGGTGGATATGGCGGATACGGTGGAAATAGTGGATATGGTGGATACGGGGGAAATAGTGGGTATGGTGGATACGGGGGAAATTGTGGATATGGCGGATACGGTGGATATGGTGGATACGGGGGAAATAGTGGATATGGCGGATACGGTGGAAATAGTGGATACGGTGGATATCCATATGGAGGCGGTTACAGTACAGGATATGGCAATGGAGGTTATTCAGGTGGTCTCGGTGGTGGTATTTCACTTGGAGGATACGGTGGAGGTTATGGCGGCTATTTATGCTGATTTCAAAAGTTCATAGAAGTGTACTTTTAATAATTGATGTTTCGAATAAATATCGAATGTCTTCTATTTGTACTAAATTGATTTGCAAGTGTTTCCTCATATTAATATCAGTTCACATTTACGCAGTCATCTTATGTCTTCCATCTTTGCAAAATATTCAGTTTCACTTCAGCAATGATGGAAACACATCTATCACAAATTAGAGGATTGAACTAAATTAAAGGCAACAATATATAGTTTGCAAGCTCTTAGGAAGCAACCAGTCTTCAAACATTATATCTGAACATCTTGAGTGATTTCATTACAGTTGCATATATTAAAACATAGCTTGAATGTGAACATGAACTGTATTATAGCACACTCATATTACCTTCTTGTGCAGTGTCGTCAGAAAATTTCATGTGCATACTTTTATTTTCAAAAAATATTGCCCAAAAAAATATAGCACGTCATATATATATACGTATCAGTACTCATAAAAATACTCATGCAATTAGAAGACCCTGTATGAATGAAAGAGGATTGCCTAATAACTATGATTAACATTTACGATACATCACGTTTGTCCAAAATAGACTCTTATAGAAATTCCGAACGATCCATGAAACAGAATATCACATTCTTAGCTGGAAAAAGGTTTGTGACGAAAACAAGTGGATGGTGTAAATTGAAATATAGTTAGCTCAATTTTGCACATGTTTCATTTTACTGAAGCATGTCAGAGTTTATTTCAAAACGCATGTCAATGACGCTAACGTCATTCTTCACTTCTTTTAAAAGATATTTTCTTGCGTTCAAATTATTTCTCTAACGCAAACATCCTATTCATGCACTTTAGCTAAGGCATTGAAAACAAACTCATCGTGAACTTTTGCATGAAGAAACTTTATTTATTCTCATGAATCCTTCACCAAATGCATTGCCATGTGTCAACGCAATAAGTTAAAACACTTCGACTCATAGTCTTTCAATAATTGTAACTGTATCAAATGATAAATCATGTCAGTGATAAATCTTTTATTTAAAGAAAAGCTATAATTTTCTAAATCGAACAAAGTTTATTATGTATTGGTTTGTCCTTAAAAACAAAATTGTAACTGCTACTCTATTCAATCAGCATCAAATCAATCCAAAACAATTCATTCATTATAATATGCTAGACAAGCAAAGGTCTGCGCAGGATCTACGTGATGATTATACGATCACTGCAAAAATACTACCAGCTCAGATTTAACATGAACTACAATGTCAGGTACCAGTTGAAAATCAGCAGTGAAATTTAAACTAAGTAGTGAATACATTTTATTTGATGTTGTGCTCATGAACACAAACATGCTTGTGGTTGAAACGAAAGCTTTCATGGTGTCTAATATTTTCATCTCATTGAAAAGATGATATGAATGAAAAGTACTCAAGAATATTGTGACTAAAAGATGTCTATGTTAATTTTATCAATGAAAGATTTTTTTATTTGACTTTCCGAGAGTTTAATATTGTGTGCCGTTAATTTCGACGCTCAGCTGGAAGAATCAGTTGAGCATTTTCATCTCAACACATCCTATTTGAAAAAAATTCATAGCATAATACCGATTATGAATTAGTATCAATAATTATAAGGCAGAAAAAAACAATATGTTTCTCAAGCATATTTATAATTTAGAAAATCAACCAAAATCATAGAAGAATAGATAATTGCATTAATTTCGCTTCTTCATCTCTTCCTAATTTTACATGTCGACGGAACTCATTTTAATTGTTCTCATGAGCTTTTTGTTTCATGTTACAGTAATTAGAATGAGAAGAATGTACAATTAGCATCGTTATATTCCTTACTAATGATCAAGAATTATGTTTTTCTGGCTCTGATAATTTACGTGAGGAGGATGAATCAAATACGATAGAATGTATTCTTAAAGAATTTCGGATATTTTTATTGAAGCCCCAATAAGACAATTTACTTATTAATCATCAATGTATTTATACGATGGATGGTTTCTTTTCTTTTCAAATAACAATCATCAACAAGATGGTACGCGATTTTCGCTCGAGTACGGAATGCTGAGCGAAGCACTGTCTTCGATCTTAGGAATAGCCAATATTGCATAAAGAACGAGCAGTAGCTCGACAAATATATTTCAATCGTGCTAAGCAACCAGAACTGTTTTGCTGTGGTCTAACACTGAAAGACGAAGAGTTTTCTGAGAGAATATGACGTAACATAGGCTTAAGATAAAAAGTACTCAATCTAATATTCATCAGTCTGCCAGTCCTCGCAAATCATATCCACAGATATTTTCAAAAATCATTGATACTTCGTCGAATGATTATCTCGATGAGTCACCTTTTTCTATCAGCTCTAGGAGCAGCCGTTTCACATATGATATCAATAGAGTGGCGTCTAACTTTCTTCTTCGCTTTCGTTTTAATTATCTCATAATGAAGAGAAGGGAAAATTGTTTGAAAATCGTCTTTTTCGAACGCTATTTCCGGACTAACGGACTGAGGTAGAGGAAATTTGAGAAGACATGTGACCAGTTCGATCTCAATACTTGGATCTGACGTTTACACGACTATTTTCTGATTTTCGGTAACTTTAGTAGTCCTCTAGAATGATTTAATAATTAACTGAAAAGATGTCATCAATAGCACATCTGTGCTAATTATTTCTGCTAGCGATAATTAATCGCTGCTAACATCAGCGCCAACCCTCAATGGACCGATTTAATGAAAATAAAATCCACAGATTATTAATAATATCGGGATTTTACTTTGGGTGAACAAAGGGTGATAGAGGAAATCGGAGAAAATTTGGTACATACTCGGATCTCAATAATTCCTATGACGTTTGAACGAGCATCAGACGATGTGTCGTTCTCGAGATAATCGAAACACAAAATATGGAGTTTAGATGCATGGGGAGTGAAAGAAAAAAAATGGCGACCACGACCGAACGCTATACAGTGCTTTGTACCGTAAAAACTCGCGACGGAAAACAGAAATGCTTATGCTTCGCATCGCATTAATAAATTATTACTGTTTGAACATTAAAAAAACAGGGTAAGATTTTTTTCCCCACCATCTTGATCACACTTAACATTTATGCTCACATACTCGGTTGATTGAAATCTGTTTCCTCCGAAGTACTTGTTCGATTTGGTCTAAATTAAACGTAAAGAACAAAATCGACGATTTGATGAAGTGAGTTTCAAACATAAGTTTTATCAAATTGATGTGATATGACTAATTATTATAATTTTCGAGTTTATCAATTTCAAACTGATCATCTACGTATATGGTTCTGCACGGTTCAAATAATATTTTGATAACTGAAACAAATGAAACTTGAGAAAACGTTTGTGCCCGAGTTTAAATATCAGAATTTTTAAATGAATTTTCGTCGACGTGTACCTTACTTACTTGAAAATGTGAAAGAATGTATTGAAAAAACTATCCGAGTTAATTCAACAAAACGAATGTGCTCAACAGGTTCTATTAGAAACATTTATAATTCGTCATATTTGCATAAATTTTTACATCGGATGCTTGCACAAACAACGATACGAATATTTTTCTTTCGTTAAATATATTCACTTAAACAATTTATTTCATTCCTAACACATCGTTGTACGATCAGGCACATGCTGCTGATAAGGTATATATGATATTCTCCTACACATGTTGTATTCGCAAGGTGAAAGTAAAATGCCCCGAACACTCTCTGATAGCTTTTATCTATTAAACGCGTACCAAATCTAGAGTAAGATCCATTTGAAAAATCATTGCACCAATATAAAGAAATAGTTTAACTTGGAAATATAATAATAAGCATTGACTGCATCGAATGTACTTAACATTTCATCTAATCAAAAAGAAATGATTGCGATTGGAATTTCTACAAATAAAGAAATATGAGCACTGTTTACAATAAATTTTTATGATCAGCAAAGTTTATTAAAAATAACAAGAGAAACTCAATCGATTTCAATTCCAAGGCAGAAACTCTTCTAACTTCATTCATTTATGTGTTTTTCTGTTCAACGATAGAAATTTCAAATCAACTCTATCTATACCCCGAAAGAATAAAGTACTATACTTTAGTCTTGTTCAAAGACTTACAAAAATCAACAGGATGTTTTTTTGCCAGATGTTTCAAAATGTCTTTTTGTTAATATCGATTCTAATTTTGTAATATTGGGGAATTCCTGTAAAGAAATTACAAAATGGTAGCCTCATGTGTATGATGTACTTGTGTTGTTTTGGAAAAGTTGCAAACTTTAGCTTTCAACAGCTTTGCTCTTATTAGAAAACCTATGATATATTTACAAAACAATTAATGAACTGATAATAGTATGAATAAAATTGAAATATCACTGATATTTTTTCTTTTAATTTACCAGTCATTCGTTTTTTCTTTAATAGACTTCAATTAGTTTTGTTATGCCTCTTATCTAGAACGATGCATACTTGCAACAATCAAAGTTATAAGAATGGTAAAAGGTACAACTCAAGATAACTATCGTTACTTTAGAAGATTGTTTGAAGTAAGAATTTAGGAGTCACGTTTGTGTTCTATTTCTTTTTTCTATTGCGCTATTATTTCATACAGAGATGAATGATTCGCTTAAGCGTGTTACTGTTGTTGGTAGTGGTAATTGGTATGTATTCATTTTGAGTTTCTACATGAAAAATGTGTTCTGATGTAATAACTAGGGGTTCAACAATAGCGAAAATTATAGGAAACAATATAACAAAATTTAATACATTTCAAAATGAAGTAAGAATGTATGTATATGAAGAAATAATTGATGGACGAAAACTGACCGATATTATTAATGAAGAACATGAAAATGTCAAGTATTTACCTGGTCACAAATTGCCATCGAATGTTGTGAGTTACATTTGAGCACATGATATAGAATCATTTCTGTACATTTTTCATTTGAATTATTCAAAAAACCTCGACACACTTATCTAGGTAGCATATTCAGACGTAATTGAAGCAGTAAACAAGGCTGATATTGTACTATTTATTTTACCACATCAATTTATCGAGCAAACATGTAATGTAATAAAATCCCATGTCAAAAGTAATGCTTTTGCTGTATCTTTTTGTAAAGTATGTTTATCTGATAAGCATCTAAAATTTACAATGCTTGCAAATATATGTTTTTCCTAGGGATTTTTCGTTGGAAAAAATAATCATGTTGAACTTCTATCAGCTACTATTAGTCGTCTACTGGATATACCTTGCTATGTACTTATGGGTGCGAATATAGCTTCTGAAGTTGCATCAGGCACATTTTGTGAAGCAACAGTAGGCTCACGTAATTATGAACATGGACAAATAGTGAAAGGTCTTCTTCAAACCGAAGAATTTCGTATTGTTATCAAACCTGATGTTGAAGTAATTGAAGTGCTTGGTGCTCTGAAAAATATTGTTGCAGTTGCGGCTGGATTTTCTGATGGATTAGGTTTTGGTGATAATACAAAAGCTGCTGTTATTCGTCTTGGATTAAAAGAAATGGTTAAATATTGTGAAGAATTCTTTCCTGGTGTGCTATCTACTGTTTTAAATTTAAAAAAGAGTGTCCAATAAAATTTCTCTTCGTAGGACATCATCCTCAGATATTTTTGGAATCATGCGGTGTTGCAGATCTTGTAACAACGTGTTATGGTGGTCGTAATCGTAAAGTAGCTGCAGCATTCGTTAGAACTGGTAAAGATATTCAAACACTGGAACAAGAAATGCTCAATGGACAAAAGTTGCAAGGACCCGATGCTGCTGCTGAAGTTAAAGAATGGCTCAAAGAACGAGGACAAGTAAACAAGTGAGTTTATATTTTTTTCCTGATATGTTTAAAAATACCTTATATACATATTATACTTGCTCCTGGTCTGAATAGATTTCCATTGTTTACAGCAGTACATGATATATGTGAACGTCGACTTGAACCTAAAGCATTAATCGATGCACTTCGTCATCATCCAGAATTTTGGTAAAAACAAAACTTATCAATACAAATGTTATATTTATGTTGATATGACAATCAATCAATTTCATCTAAATATTTTGTTTTGTGTTTCTTGTTAGTTTGCTTGATTGCTTTTAATTCAGATGTTTAACAAGACGTTAAATTATTTTTTCGTCGACTTTCATGTTCATTTTGTTTTGTGTTCCATTGTTCTTCGTATTGCACTATCATCTTTGAGAGATTCAACGCATGACAATAGATGTAGTTGAGCGAACGTATATTCTTTATACAAAATAGAAATATACTCAAGATGAAACTAATTCGTTTGATTGTTCACACTAGAATATAAACATGTAATCAATTGATCGAGGTTTCTACAATTGATTACATTCATAGAAAATTTAATAGTTGAACTTGAATTATGTTTGTTGATTGTAAGAAATAGTATAAATGTTTTCAACAGAATTTTATCTATCTGTATCCAAAAAATAAAAGTCATGTACTCAGAACTTGAATCACTGCATTGACACAGTTCTCCGTTCTAGTTTATCAAACACTGATTTCATCAGTTGTTAATAATCCTAACACAAGAATTCGAATAAACCGTTGGAAAAATTCTTCGGAGAACACATATCAGTTATTTAGTCAATGCTTTTTTTAATCATCGAAACAGAACTTTTTCTATCGTTATACATTTTAGTTCGATGGTTTGTTGTTCGTATTTCAACATTTACAGTTTTACTATATGTCCATGTCAATTTTCACCCCATACAGTCCTCAATTTGAACGATGCTATTAGTACACATTTTCATGGTGAATTAAACAACTTTTCATGTTTGTTTGCTCCATGTGCATGCTAGATGTAAAGTAATATTTCTTCGTGGTAAGAAATATTTTCCGACTATTTATGTTCTTTAATGAGTTCCGATTCCAGATTCACCACTTCCATTGACAATTTATAACCATTCAATATATTGAGCTTTCAAAAATATTAGTAGACAAGTGATACACTACATTCGACAAGATATGAAGAAAAACTGGATGATGTTTTAATTCTTCAGAATCTTACATAAGGTTTATTTAAATTGCAAGAAAGAAAAATTGTTTTTTCTTCTCTTCCTATTTACTTACTGATGTGTTTGTCTGTTGAATAAAGAAAAAGAAAGGGATGTGATGAAATCACTCATTCACAAACACTCAAGATTGCTATGGAGAAACTTGTTACTTTTTAAAGTTTGACAAAAGAAGAAAAAAGGAGTTACCTTGCTTCCACTTTACGAATATTTTAGTTATATTCTCATCTAACAGACTTGTATAACGATCATCTAAAATACGAGCTCCATAGCACAAAATTAGTCGACGAAGAAATTCAAATACTCTTATATATATATATATATTTAATCATGTCATCGAGTATGAGCAAAGAAGAAATAAAAAAAGTAAGGATTATTTCTAATTTGTTTCGAAACTATTGATTATCTTCGATTAGCTATTTAAACAATTTGATAATGGTAATGGTCATTTATCATTAGCTGAACTTGATCGAGCTATCATTCATTTTTATCCACAATTTGGTACTAACAGAAAAGCTATTATGCGAGCATATAAAGCAGCGGATACAAGTGGGGTAAGAAAGTACAGATGATGTATATTGTGAGTTTGAAACAAATGAATTTTAATTTTAGAATGGTTTCATTGAACTAAGAGAGTTTGGAAAAATTGTCGAATTACTTTATCATTATAATAATTTGAGCAAAACATTTGAAGAATTAGATACGAATGATGATCATAAGATTGATTTTAAAGAATTCAAAAAAGGTTTTGCCTTGATTGGTGAAGATGATGTGAGTGAAAGTTATCTAAAAGAAGAGTTCCATAAAATTGATACGAATAAAGGTGGTTACATTTTATTTGATGAAGTAAGATATTCTCAAAGATTTCTATTATCCTATGTTTTGTTTCTGTCATCCTTTTTAGTTTTGTCATTACATGGCAAGCAGAAAGGTTTAATCAACAAGTTCAACAAGGAGGGACAAAAATAACATTTACATCTCCATGTTGTGCTTTGCTGACCCAAAATGAAACAATTTTCTATAGTTGTTGTCATTGACGAATAAAATGTTTGTTTTTTGCAACCAACGGATGTGCTAGGATAAATGCTGTTCTTCCTATTTCCTCAATATCTCGTTCAAATTGTGATGTAAATGCTCGAATTTGTTTTTTTTTCAAAAGATAGCCCACATAATTCTCTGCAAAACCTTGTGAAACGAACTGCTCAAACGATTAACTATAGAATTATGTCCGCGGTCAACACTAAAATGTTCTAAAATGGCACACTTTCAAATGGACGTTTTCAGAGAGTTAATTATTTCATTTTTTCTAGAATACCAGATACGAAATTCAATTCTATTGCAAGTGTTCTATGTTCAAGAGTGCACTCTTTCTAGCAGAGCTTAAACGAATTTATTCAAATACGATTACGAGACTCAAAAGATCAATCTTCTACAAAAATGCTTTTGAATCATTCATCCCACTAATACATTCATTAGGGTTGTTACATGCACGTTAAATATTGTAGAAAAACACTCTACATCATTCTCCTCCCTGTGATATGATAGAGAGAACGTTTTCTCTCGACTTAGTTGTAAAATTGAATATGTACCCTAGTTAAACTTTTTTTTCCATGGTCTTGAATTACTTGAGTATCTTGATCAAGAAAGTCATGTGATATGGACACATCTTGAGGCAAGACTTTATGCCATTTTTAAAGCTCAAGTGCTTGAACTACTTGTTCCATCGCTGAACGTTCTTACCCACGCGCTTGAGCTCTTGGTCAAGTGTTTATGTTTCTTTGTTTAAGCATGCTTTATTCGCTTCAATACTAAAGGTTTTTTTGTGAATATTTATCATTCATTCCGTGTAGATGTCAATAGTCGTCAACTATTTAACATGCAGAGTGCATATAAGCAAACACAAATGAAAAGATGAATAGTGTGACTGATTCTATGTGAACAACTCTGACAAAGTATTGCCAACAAAGGAATTTACGAGTAAGAATTGATTCTGAATATTGAATAATACACAAAGGGTCCTTGTTCAGAAAACAAAAACAAATGTAACGATGCGCAATGATTGAATAGCTGGGACTGGTCTCTGGAAGATTTTAGTAGCTTGTGAAAATTTTGCACTAGTCGACGATCTTGACATCGTTCTTTGCAGCTTCTTGTATATACATTCTTGCCTCGCCAGGCAAGAATGTATCTACAAGAAGCTGCAAAGAACGATATCAAGATCGTCGACTAGTGTGGTAGTTTTTTCTTATAAGTACTTTTCGTGTTTTTCTTTACTTTTATATTCAGAATCATTACACTTAGAATAAAATTTTACAATGTAAATAAAAAGACTAGCAGGCAACCCAAAAGGAAAAAGTATATGAAAAGTAGATTTAGATATCCTCCAAGATAACGGGCATTGTTTATTATTGTGCATAATTCTTTACTATTGTATCCTAGCTGATCGCTTCTACTATGTTCATTCGTATACTTTGCATGAGTTGCTTCGAACTTTGACACAACTCATGCAAGCATTCAAGTTCTTGTCTATGGAAAGAAAGTCATGTGATATAGACACATCTTGAGGTCTGTTCTTGGCAAGTGCAGGGAAAAAAAAGTTCGCCTAGGGTAGTCCTTTTCCATTTACAATAACAGCACGAAAATCCCAATGAAGTAGTCTATACAGTCTCTTTATATATAGGGTTGAAAGCGTGGCATAAAACTCTTAATATGAAAACGAGCGTGTCGAAAGTACGCTATTTTGGAGCACGTTATAGTCCTAACGATATATAATTTCCTAGTTAACTTTTCAAACAGTTCTTTTCACTAGGCTTCTAAAGAATTGTATGGGCTATCTTTTCAAAATAAAGCTCGGGTATTTACATCATGATTAGAGCTAGATCTTGAAGAAATAAGTAGAAAACCCTTTATCGTAGCACACCCTTTGTCCTCATCTATGCTTTTAGAATTTTATTGTCTCTTGAGAAAATTTGATTTCATGAATCTTTCAATCGGATGAACGATCATACATAGAACAAGAGATTATCATGTTCAAAATTTAGTATGTCATGGCATACTTTAATTCTTATTATATATTGCTAAGTATTTGATTGATACTTAGCTTTTATATAAACTAACTTGGGATTACTATCAGATAAATATACTAGATAGAAGTATATGGGAACAAGTCTGACTTGGAAATACACATATCACGTAGATGGGATGCAAAAATTGAGAACATAGAATCTGATTTCTGTTTTATTTGAAATACTTCGCACTCGAATTAAATATTCTCTTTTGTAAAAAGATCATCTTAAAGATAATATGATATTTCTATCATCTAGTTCACCATCCTTACTATTATTACTTCAATTATAAGATACATTTTTTCCGGGATTCAAAAATAAACATATAATAAACTGCAAAATGAATGTTCTTTTACTTGGTTACAGTTCTGACACGGATTAGTCCAAATGGTTGTTTTGGACATTCATCTATTCTTCGTTGTGAGCAATATTTTTCACAGTATTCAACACATAACTATCGTTTGTTTATAACTTCGATTATCTTGAAAAACTTCTGTGGACTTCTCATATCGATTTGATTTGTCAAGCCTTGTGAGATGATGAAATCCAAGGTTCTTAAAACAAGTATCCTCTTGCATCATGACAGTGGTTTAAAAATAAACTAAATGTATGAAGCAAGAATTCTCTATGCCTTGACATCTTTTCACATAGATACATTTTTGGAATATTGGACTGTGTTATATCTGTGGCAGAAGAATTTAGAATCTAGCTGAGATTGGAATTTTCTAATATTCTATGAATATTGAGAGAAACTGATTTATAGAAAGTAAAATTTTACAAGTGAGTTATATGAGATTCTTTGGTGCAATGTGTAATATTAAAACAAATGGTTATGTTTGGACTATTAATTAATGGTTTTTTTGATGGTTTCAAGTGACAAAAAAAAGAAAGACTCCGAAAAATATTGAGCTTTCAAGGATTCAGGCATAAGGATAATGATTTTGTTTCCTTTCTCTAATTGAAGAAATGAAAAAGATTTTCGATATGTTTATTTTGATGTGCGGGACAATGGAACATAGGAGAGAGTGATTATATTTTTTCTCGAGTTGAGGAAAAGAAAAAGATTTTCAGTTTATTTACTTTAATGTGCCAGACACTGCAACATAGGAGAGGGGTGTTATTTTCTCGAGTTGAAGAAAAGAAAACGATTTTCAGTTTATTTATTTTAATGTGCCAGACACTGCAACATAGGAGAGGGGTGTTATTTTCTCGAGTTGAAGAAAAGAAAACGATTTTCAGTTTATTTATTTTAATGTGCAGGACATTTGGACGTAGGAGAGAGTTTTTTTTCCTTTAGTTGACAAAAAGAAAAAGATTTTCTGTTCATTTACTTCAATGTGCGGGATATTGAAACATACAAGAGGAGTGTTCTTTTTAGTTTAAGAAAAGAAAACGATTTTCAGTTTATTTACTTAAATGTGAGGGATATCGCCACATAGAAGAGAGGGATTTTCCTTTCTATATTTGAAGAAAAGAAAAAGATATTCTGTTTATTTAGTTAATGCGCGGGACATTGGGACACAGGGACATTGATTGTGATTTGCTTCTCTAGTTGAAGAACTGAAAAGGGTTTTCGCTATCTCGAGCAGCTGGGAAGGGATGGGAGGTTTTCTTCATGTCGTATGATATGGGAGGATAGCAAATGGTTTTATTTTGTAGTGAAATGAATAAACAAGTTTTTTTTAGGAGTAGTGCATTTGATGTTTTATGTTGTACAATCATTCTCGGTTAAAAAAAATAAATAAGCTAATGTAAGACAAACTTCATAATGTGTGTGTAGTCATTGTCTGTTTCATAGCGACGAAGATCGATAATTAAAACTCAAATTGATAAACAAGTGATAACAAAATAAGTAGATTTAGCATATTCTACTAAAGTATTAAAATGTAAAACTAGGATAAATAAATATTTTTATGATAGTGTAACATAAAAAGCGTAATCAACGAAGTATTTTATTTCTTTTTAATATTATAGCATGAGTTCAACAAGATACATTAACTAGTATATGACTGATAGAAGCGATATGAAAGAGCATTGAGATAAATGAAAAATAAGAAATAAAATTTTGTTTCGTTTTGGTCACCGATTTGAAAAAGAAATCTAAATTATGATAAATTAGAAAACATATTGCTAAATCTAACTCATAGAAAACGTTTACAAATCGTTCAGATAAATTTATTTTCATTTTCATTTTCGAAATTCGCTTTTTCTTTTCTTTTCTTCGCTCTCTTTTTTCTCTATCTTTAATTAAATCTATTATTCCAATATGAACTAAATTCTTATGTCAACTGTAACATCTCCATTAGATTCGGTTAGAGTTTCATCTTTCAGACAATTACTACCAATAGAGTTCAATTGCACGTTAGGATAAGGACGAGAGTTACGAATGGTTGAATCTAGATTTGAAAGTGGTTAACGGGATGAATTTAGAAATCGCTTTTCGATTCTAACCCGATTCAATTATTTTCAACAGAATCGAGTTCAGATTCATACATCTTCAATTAAACATACTACGGTCAGTCTCCAATTCGACTCATATTGCATAAGTCTGCAATTAAATCTGTGTATACAGTAATTTCACCGAGTCGTTAGAGAAACTTAAAAGCTTTTTGCTTCCTCTAAGTTTTGCGAATAGCATAGATGATACGCTTTTGAAACTATACTAATAGGGATGAAGATTCAAAAACATCAACTTAATTGACAGTTGCTTCTATAGGAACAACTGTTTAGAAAAAAATTGAAAGTTATCCAACGCATCTTACTCACAGTAAAATAGATGTCGGTAATGATGACCTTATGTGTAGTTTTAGCTCAGAGGAAAATTTTCAAAGCATTCGTTTTGATCGACAATCTTCTCATATAATAGTTCGATGTTGTGTTGAGAAATTTCGGCCATAGATCAATACATAATATACCGGTTTCATCGAAACTAGTTTCTAACATGAATTTTCAAAACGAAAACATTCTAGAGAAGGAACTCCTACTCTAAATTACAGAATGCTATATTGTCATACTCTATTTCTAATTAGTAATCTGTTCAACGTCTTAGGGATTTGTTTATCCTCATATTGTATATTGTTTGTGTCTATTTTCTTTCAATTTATGAATAAATCTTGATACTAAACTTTCCCCTCTTGTTCTTCCTTATTGTCGCAGTTTAATATCACGATTATGAATGGATGCATTTATTTTTCATTGAATAACTTTTTCGCATAATAAAACATATTCGATTAAAGATATTATGCAAGGTATATGTCAGTCTCGATGATAGAGGCAAATAATATCAGTAGCCATATGAAAACAATTCGAACGGATTTGAAATGTAATCATCATCCATCGAAATGGAATATTCTTGTTTCATGTTCTACTCATGCATTTCTCGTTTGGTGATATCGCTAGATATCAATAAGCACATGTAAAAATCTGTAGTGTTAACGAAGAGTTGTTTCTAACGATCGGATGGCTTTGTTTTCTTCGATTGAACGATCCAGATTTTTATCAGCCACGAAGTTCAGATATAACTGTGTTACATATTTCGTTGAAAAGACTCTTATCGGACATAATAAACAACTTATTTGACCAATCTGAAACCATTAATACCCTCGAAATCAGATACATTTATGAAAGACCAAATTTTACTAATCTTCTTTCTTCAAATGCAGAAGAGATACACAAGAGTAAAAGCCACTTCTATTAAATACTCATCGATTAACTTATCTATGATTTATTCTTTTCCTTAAATTTGGATAAAATATCTCAAATGTATAAAACTAAGATTACAATATCTTTGTTTTTCCTATCTTATTCTTGTGAACACTCTCCATTGTATGATGTTTGACTTTCATCTTAATTCTTTTGATATTCAATGCACTTTTGTTGATATTATGTTGAGTATTTATTTAATGCTTTGTTTTTTAGTGTACAAATCCAAGTTTGAAAATATTACTACAACAAAACCGAATAGTCTTGTTAGTGTGTGGTGAGAATTAGAATGAAGTCACAAAAATTAAAAAATACTAAACTCTCGTCTTTCACGCAACGAAGTATATAAGAAAAGAGAAAAAGAAATTGTAAGTGACTGTTGAGACAAATAAAAATATGTACAAAGAATAATATTGATCTCAACTAGCAGTGATAGAATCTGATATAATATTAAAAGAATATGTACAAAGAATAAAAAGTGATAGACAACTGAACAACAATCAATATAAACTTGAGCATAGTTGTTTATTAAGTTAAATTTCAAGAGACTATTGACACATATAATCGTAGCTTTAGCAGTAAACTATCCTTATGATGAATTGAGTTTTAATCAAGTTCCACGCTTGATGTGGGAGCTATTGGAATTACGCGATTTTCATGTATAGGTGCATTAAAATAAATTCTCAAATATTTTTTCACGATGAGACATTTAATTTGTCGACGAAATCGTTTTGATGATATCATAAATAAATAGAATGAGCCCTGAAATAGATGATACTAGATTAAAAAATAGATAGAAAATAGATTGCATACAGAATAATTTAGATAGAAAAAACAATAAGCTACAGCTCCAAGTAACTGTATGATAGCTTTTTGAATCAAATCATTTTGATTTACTTGAACACGCATCGTATATATACGACTAGTGACATAAATGAGTGTTATAACCACTAAAAATGCTACACGAGTAAGAATCATTGCAGTCAATTGTCTATCAAGTCTACGTCGAATGATCGGTATTTGAATTCGTACAATACGACGAACATTTAAATACGCTAATGTAGCAAATGTCGATGTAATCATAACTGGTAAGAGTCCAGTAAGAATTAAATAGTATACATATGTAAAATACATGTTAAACGCATGATTATACAATGCACATCCATTCAATGGTTGAATTTCCATTGCAACTATGAATGGTATTCCATGCAAAATCCAAACGATAACAGCACTATAAGTAAGACGGTGAGCAAGTTTCATTGTACTCAATTCTTTTAAATATGGTCTGTAACTAGTTGACAAGTATTGATCAATAGAAGCAAAACAAACAATTGTGAGAGAAATCAGCGTGCAACATGTACCGTATGCTTGCCTGAATTTGCACCAAACAATGGATCGTTGAGTTAAATCATTATTGAAACCATTCATCGCAATACGAGAAGTAAATAAAACAAGTAGATTAGCACTGTTAACTATTGATTCAACAGTGAGATAGAAAGCTGATTGTTTTTTACGAAATAATTTCGAACTTGTGAAAACTAAAATATCGATAGCATGACCAAGGAGACCACCAAATAAAATGATGAAACTAACATAAACAGTAAAATGTTGAGAAATAGCTAGAATATATTGTGCGTCTAATTCCTCTGACATGGTATAAAATATCTTTGCTCAATAGTAGTTCGAAAGATTGTACATTTTTGTTTTCTTCTACTATAACATTCGATAAATAGTCATAGGTCTTTTTTCTAATAATAATAATAGAAAAAGTAAAATTTAATATTTATTAAACAAATCTCTTGATTAAAACAAGTACTTGTATGAAAATAATAATAAGATTGGTTTTATACAAATTATACAACGATAAAATGTCAAACATATGGATAAAAATAAAAACTACTCAAGTTTATTCAAAGTATTTCGATGAAACCAAAATGACTCGAAAATAAAAATTGGTTAGCAAGTAAAATACGTCGGTATGTCTACGTAAAATCAAAAGGCTAAGTTGTTTTTTAACTACTGCTCTGTGTTTTGATTGTATTATTTTGCAAAGATATCAACTTGAGCGTTTCGTATTTCAAGTGTTGCATGAATGTAGAGGACATAAAATGATAGAGATAGTTGCTCACTCTTGCTCTCAATGAAAAAAAATTTAAATAGTTCAGCTACTAGAAGTATTTCTCTTTATTTCTTATAGTTTTATTTTTAATGTAGTTCATAATTTGAATTTTTTGAAAAATAGTTGTTTCATACGTAACAATATCCATCAATTATGAAAACGAAGTACAACTATCGAACGACGTCCAATCAGTTTTTCATCAGCTGTGTTATTTTCTGTTGGCTAATCAACATGTACGATATACTTACGTATCAAGCATGAATATTGATGCCTTCTGTTTCATACATGTTTGCTCATGTTCACTACTCAGACACTCAAAATTTTGTACATAGGTAGATGTTAACTGCATGCTAATATCTCATCAAAACCAAAAGGATCCATATGTGATGTTACAGCCTTGCATCTAGATCAAGATATAGATTCAGCGTAAGTCATCCTTTCATCATGATAGGAAAATAAAATCAATATTGTGTATGTGACTCAAGTACTGTATGCGTCTGTTATAAAAAAAATAATAAAAACTCACATGTGTCAGTGTCTGGAAGTCATCTTGACTGTAGTGAAAAATCTCAATTTCAATCTTCGAATTTTCTAGACAAGCTTTGAAAAACACAACAGCAATAAATTTACATTGAAATAAAAACGATATAACTATGAATTACGCATGAAATGATCATAATGAGACACGTCTAAGAATTTCTGATCAAGTGATGCAAGAAGACTTCAATGTCAGGGAAATCGTATCGTTTTCTAACAGCTCCAATAGAAAATGTACGTCTATAGTCAGTTTTGCTACTATTTGAGAAAGTATATTCTGACGTTTCATACTTAATTACTACTTATTAGTATGAATGTTTCTTTTCTCGAAAGATCATATTCTCTAGTATCAATTTGAAAGCATCGTATTCTACTGTTAAACTCATTTATACGGCTTAAATGAATAAGTATACAAGAAAAAAAAGATAAAGATCTAAGCAATTATATTTAACATTCATGTTTACATCGAATGCCTTCAGTAACTTTCATCATTAGAATCGATTTATATTCACTAGTAGTTCATTCTATGAATAATTGTGTTAGGATTATTTGTCTAAAATATTGAAATCATTCCCTTCCTATCATTCATAACCATACGATGTACTGAGAAAAAATACAAAATTTACATAGTCAAGTATCTACTTCAAATATGTTCGAAAGAAATCAAAATTGATATTGCCTGTACGGCATTAGATAACATTCGAACACAGCAAGTAAATAGAATCACGATCAAAAATATTGTCGATCGCCTCCTATCTATCTATGGTCTTACGTAACAGTCAATGAAAAACACTATTTCTTGATGCTTTTTTTAATCACATATCGTTTTTCGTGAATATAAATGTTATGCCAACCATAGTTCTTACTTCTTCATACATTCATAGCAAAATTGACGTAGATTTCTACAAAAGAAGTTTTCTCTTTTCACAGTATTTCTCAAAATTGATTTCCCAAGAATTCATCGTACGCGAACATTCGACACCTGTAAAATGCAATGGAGCAGTGTTCGATCGCTGTTGTTGAACAAATATGTTCCTAGGCACAGGAAGGCGTATAATATCGTGATTTATTTTTGTGTCATATTTTGTATGAGTTTTCATTTATACTCATGTGAAAGATTTTGTCGGAACACTGCCTATATGTTTTCGAAATCGACGAACTCATAAAGAAAATAAATATTCGGATTTTTTCATGCCACAATAGTCCTTCATGTTGTTCAGGAGCAATCAAATGTCATACGGGCGTGGCAGTCTCGGAACAAGGATTGACGGATTGAAAGAAGATATCTCTATTGAAATACAAAACGTGAATGAAAAAATAATTTTATGGTCAGCAACTTATGTCCATGTATTTTTAGTTTTGTACCTTCTAACAGAAAGAGACACACGAAGAGTAGAATTCTTTCTGTGTAATCGACATTGGTTATAATCTTTAAATGAATAACATATAACAATAGAATAAGAGTTTCAGTAGATTCAACTATTTATTCAATGGCAATTCATTGATGAATAAATTATTTGGTATGCAGCCATTTCCTCATCAGTTAGGTTATGCAGAATGGCATGTAGACTGCTGAGAAACAATGAAGCCAAATCTTATGTTAAATTCTAGCGAAATCATGTGAGTGTATAATTGGAACATATGAATGTACTAAAACAAACATAGGGAAATTTCATTGATTTACAATCATTTCTGAGTTTTATACAGTTTCAAACTTATTTACATTGGAAAGTGACTTTGAAATTTTAATCGGTTGAATTAACCTACAATTTTTTTAATGACATAAAGTTAGAATTCATCACACGATAGGATGTATCATCGTGACTTTTTCTACGTAATATAAATGAGCAATCAGCATTTCAAAGTCTGCAAGAACTATTAGAGTACGGTAATCATTTCATAGGCGTTGGTCTGAAATCAAAATGAAATCAATAGTTGATCATCAGATATGCTTTGAAGTGTATGCTAAAGCTCACGCATGCGATTTATGTTTCTTGGCTAATACTAGTAACGACGAATTTTCATTATATATATAATCGTTTATCAAGATACTCGAAGTAGAATATTTCGATCATGTCATTCATCGTCTTAACGATCCGATACTGTTATAAGAGAGTGCATAATGCGCTATTCCCATCACAATACGTCCCTTTTCAATCTTACACTTTTGCATCAAGAAGATTACACGTAATGTTCAATCAAAATTATTTCGGGAAAATAATTTTCGAGTGGCTGTTAGTTATGATAAATGATTCTATATATCTCGATGGCTACATTCTAACAAATTTTAATACTATAAAAGAAACTATTTAGTTATCCATCGATAGTAAGATTCCGTCGATGTCAAAAACTATTCGCACTTCTTTTATCATCAATAAGAGATGCAAGGATTTACTGACAGATTTAGAATCTGTATTGAGAAATCATCGAAATGATGAATATTTTCACTATTCAATAAACTATCTGTTTTACAAATGTGATAATATACAGGACTGTGTTCAAGTTCATCATACGTTGAAATATAAATAAAACGTTTATTAAATATTTCATTGATAAGTTGCTCCAGCATAAATGCCAATGTTTCAAGATTCTCATGTCAATGGACATTAGGTTTTGTGATCCCTTGAAACTCACTCAATCATTCTATTTTCGTGGTTTACGATTAGAGCTTTTAGAAATCAAGAAATATCTAATAGTACTGTTCTTTTTACCGGATTCTTCTAATACTTTCTTCTTCAACGTTGTCCATTTGATTACAACTCATCATATAATATCAGTGGCACCAATAATTAATATTACGATCAAGAAGCACCAGATAGAACTCATGTGCATCTCTTGCTGAATTCTTGAAGCGAGAAATGAGATTTTGTCAACATCTGTCTTCTTCTATACAGGAAATTTGTTGTTCTTCACAGTGACAAGTTATTACACATGAACACTATTGTGTGAAATTCTATGAGTTTCAAAAGAAAAATGATGTGTAGCTTACATGCATAGTAATATGGGTCTGCTGTCGAAAATATTCCGTATTAAAATAATACACCATTGTTAGTAGATGGACCGTAATACATCTTAGGAAAACCTTGCAATATGCAAAGAGTTTTATTCAGTGGTAAATTCTGATTCTCTCATTAATAGTTACTAGCATTATTAAGGTAAATGTTTCTTTCGAAAGAATCCTCTTTTCTTAGTTTGATTATTCTACAATGCAAGTTGAAAATATTGAACTTTCGTGTGAAACTGTAGCAAACTATTTTCTAACTTGCCTTAACGTTCATGAATTACTCGAATGAGCCTACTTTTGAACTTCTATATAGAAAAGTATCTTTTTGAGAGACTGAAGAAAAAAGAATTATAATTCAAAAGAAGATTAACCCTTGACACCCGAATGTCCACGGGCGTGGACATTGGCAAAATTACTATTAAAAAAAGTCAAAGCAATCGATTCATTGTAATGTTTATGGTAGCTGTAGAGAACTTTATGCGCTATCGATTAATAAAAACGATTACATTCTTTAATTGCTCTGTTTGTGTAAAAGATGATTCACAAAATCAGTAAATTCGAAAAACATTTAAAATTTGAAAATCTTTTTTTTATCTATAAACATGATGTGTCTCGGGAACATGATGTATGACATATGTTGATGAAAGTGTCTACTTTTAAATGTAAAGCATTTCGAAAAATTTTTCACTAGTTAGATGGATAAGAGATGATGAGATATTGCATGAACACTAAAGGGACTATTTATAGATAAAGATAAGGAATGGCGTCGATCATGTATATTATTTTCTAAACCATGTCTCAGTAGAAATAGAATGAAATATTAGCCGTTGATTAGAATACTTTCATTGACAATATAATTACTTAGAGACAATGTGATTGTTTTATGGAAATGTGTATCTGAACCACATGTGCTCATAAAAGTAGCTTTTTATGTCTTCACTATTCTTTTTTCGTATTGCTCACATAAAGACAACTAGATACAACTTTCGTCTAATCAACACCATCAGAATAGAGGAAAAAAAGACAATTTGTGTAGTCGATCCATCGTCTCCTTTTCCCATGATCAGTGCAATGACCAAACTATACTCTTCACCAAAACAAAGGTTTTTGGTCGATTTTTCCATACTGTTGGTATATCGGGTAGACTAAGAGTCTGTTTTTAAAGTTATTGTGACACTGTCTCCTTAATAACCGTCTTCGGTGGTAAAGGGTTAAGAGGTACCTGTCTTCAACACAATAAAGAATTTGATGGCTTTGCAAATTTATTTGTAGTGAAGATCTGCAAGCATATTTATGGCAACGTGATTTAGGCCGTTGATTTAAGCTAATAGAATTGAAAATTTCCTTTTCGTTTATTTCATAATATAAAAATGCATGCCATAATCTAGTAATCGATATAAAAATTAAACAATATGTGTTAGTCATCGTGATACTCTTTGATGTAACAGCCCCCTTGCCATGATTGACGGCTGGGGGCTTCTAAATTGTTTATCATCGAAACATTTCCCGAGGAGGTTCGTCTTATGTCGCAGAATTTTGCAATAATTTTAGATGTGAAAAAAGCAAGTCGGGAAAAGGTCAATTTTTGTCCACGAAATTTTTCAAACAGCTTTTCATATTCTCTCAATCAGCGTACAACTATATTAGTAGAATAATGTACATTTTTGTCAAAAAATCACTGTCATCATGGACGAAAATTGGCCTTATTATCAATTGTCCTTTCAAAGAATTTCAAGGAGTTTTTAAAGTTCCGAGAAATTTCGAGATGATTTTTACTCTGGAATATTAAAATAATTAAACAAAATTGTTATCTTAAAATCCTGACTTTTGACCATTTTACGATTAACATACCACGAACGTTTTTCAATAATTTTGTGTAATTGGGACGAACCTCTAAAATGGAATCGTAGGGGCGGGGAGATTACTCTGAATACAGAAAAACAAAAACAAGATGTCACTGTTGAACGTGTCTCGTACTTGAAATGGAAAATAAAATCAAAGAGTCTATCTGTGTTAAATGGCATATAATGGCAAGTTTTCGTTAAATAAGTGATTTCTCATATTAAAATTTGGCAAACGTAATGCGAATTTCCTATTCTAGTTCATGACTTTCAACAGGTTCTGGTGCAATTTGATTAACATTTCTTGATTTGCAGCATTTTTGTGCGGAGTTTTTAGTACGAGCACACATAAATTTGGTTTGACGACGAAATCGTGGTGATACCATTAGAAATATATAGAACGTGTACTAAAATATGAAAAGATAAAAATGATTATTATGAATGTCTACATACTGAAGAATTCATATAGAATAGAGAATATGCCATTATCGATATCAATTGATCTATTGCTACTTGAATAGAATCATTGGGATTGGCATTCGTGTTCATTATATAGGTGCGTAAAATAGCAGAAGGAAAAACAGTAAGAACTAAAAGTACAACTTTAGCTAGGACCATTGCAGTAAGTTGCTTGTCACGTTGTCGTCGAATAAGCGGCATGCGCAATTGAACAAGGCGACGAACGTTTAAATAAGCAAGTGAACTAAAAGATGTTGCTATCGCAATCGGTATCACACCATTTAGAATAATATAATGGAAAAAAGAATAGTAAAGTGCAAATCTTGCATTTTCAATAAGACATCCAGATGTGGGATCAACTTGAAAAAATTCAAAGAATATAGAGTCGTATGAAATCCAAATCACTATCGCACCATAGACAAGACGATGTGCCAGCTTTAGTGTACTTAATTGTCGCAACCAAACATGATAGTTAGTTGATAAATATTGATCGATAGCAGCGAAGCATATCGATGATAATGATACGAGTGCCAATGTATGACTAATTACTGGTCTTAGTTTACACCAGAAAGATGAAAAATGTGTTGTGTCAACATTAAAAGCTAATTCGCTAATACGAAATGGCATTACGACAATTAATAAACAACAATTACTAATTGATTCGGTGATGAGATAGAAAGCACATTGACTATGCCGAAATGATTTAGAAACAGTGAGAACCATTATGTTACATATATTTCCGATGCAGCCAATAGTTAAAATTAGAAAATAGCCATACATTGCAAATTGTTGAGAGGTAAATAAAATTGTTTTTGCCAATTGTGATGATGACATACTTCTATGAATAGTTAGAACGAAATAAAGATCTAATCTCAAATAAGAAAAAGATGAAAAGAAGAAAAAACAAGACATTATACTCTCGTTCTTCACAGAAAATAATTTCCAAGCAGAAAGTAAAACTCCATTATATGTCAGTTTCATAGATTTATTTTATTTAATTGCCATCATTTAATTAAGTTTTTCGACTATTGTTCAGATTATATTGTTTTGTTATATTTTCAAAGATTCATTGAATTTTGATCTGATGAGCTGCCTGTTAAATATTTTATTTGGAAAGTGGGTTGTTTTTAGTTTAGAATAATATTAATGTAATCTTTTTTCCATCTCATAGTTCCGATGAAAATTTGATCAACAGTATGAATGTGTACTGGATTCTGAAAGAGTAAGGCGTTCACTAACTCTGATAATTAACACCTCATACATCGCGTTACATATCTGTTGACTGTTTGACGTCAAGAAGAACACTATTCTTCGTGCAAAACTATCCGTAATATTCTTTTTTTCTCACCATTAAATCAGATACATCGATTTAAATCTCACAATAATTTAATGCTCATACTTGATTTCATTATCAACATCTCACTATATCTATCTGTCATACTCTTTTAATTAGTTTTTCCTTGAAAATAAATCGATGTCTGAATATGAATGATCGCAATAATAATCAAGACTATGAATACTTAACTTGTATTGGTCTATAAAACTATTATGATAACTATAGTATAATTTAATGTATATATCATCCATATGATTAATATGTCAAAAGTTGAACCGTTCGATTCTGTTCTCTGACTCATTTCATTTAAATATACCTGTTCAATGAAAATCAAAGGGAAATCCGACTACTCAACATTTTGCTCATTCCATCAGTAGTCTTTGTTCCATAGTTAAAAATAAGCTGTCATTATAAATTTTGATTTATTCCGTTCTATAGTTCGGCACTAGTGTTAAAAGGTTTAACTACAATAGTATCAGATATTTTCCTTTTTTTCTATTTTTGCTCGTATTCTAATATTTTAATCTCCAGAACAGTCTTATTTAACCTGATTCTATTAAAATCTAAATATATTCATTTCGAATGTGCCACGTTTAAAGAACTTGATACGAACTTCATTTTATCTTGATATTTCAAATACACTCATGACTACGAATGTACAAGAAAGATATGTTTCGTAATAAGAAAGAAGATGGCTGAACAATGCAACTTATAGATTCATAGGAGAATGTAATCTAATACTTACGTAGCAAGAAAAAAGAAATTATATGAGAATCTAGTAGAAAATGCTACTTCAGATTAAAAGGAATCTGAAGTTCACAAAAATGTTAAGGACATCCTTATACGAGTATTAGAAGTGAAAAAACAAGAGGTTATCTTAGAGTTACATTAAAAGAATGTTTTCCATTAAGTGTCATTAACGTAAACTAAAATTAGCTACTATGATAGATTTTTTGTCATGTTATTATAGGAGAGCATCCTTTCATTCGATAAGATCTGAAAAATTTATAAATTGATTTCACACTAGATAAGTCATGTTTCATCATACATTCATTTATGAATTAATTATCTGAACCGTAGTCGTTACATGAACATGGTTTAAAGTGCTTGTAAAAAAAAGATGAGGACAAGGTTTTTCTAGATAAAAATACAACACTCTGAGTGGTTGAAAGATTGATGACAGCTAAATCTTCGTTAATTGAACTAAGTTTCATTTCTTCAGAATAAATATTTCTGTTCTGTTTTTAAATTGTTTTTTTTCAATCGATTGTTTCCGCTCATTAGATTTACTTATTAGAATGGACATTGACAAAGAAAAATCCATAGTTCAAAGAAAAGAAGATAGTTCAATATAATTCCCTTTTCTCATATTTCCTCACTTAAAATCCACTATTATTAATGCTGCACACTAACTGTGTAGTTCATTCAACGATAACATTTCATCAATACAAAGCTCAACTCTTCCATTCTCACAGTCTACCTCTTTTCAACATTAGAATATTCTGAATTTACTGCTGTCATGAAGTGTTTGCATTTTTAAATCCTTCTTTGATTTGTACAAGTTTATTTTCATAATTTCTAATCAAATAGATTTTTTTAAGAGACGAAGAGACTTCGTAGAATCGACAACTGCTTTTTAAGATTCTCGAAATTGAAATACGATAATTTCAGCATAAAATTCAAAAATAAAAGAAGAATTTATTGTAAATAATTTTAGTCAAATTCCAATTTATCAAGAAATCAATTAAGTATGAAGCATTCTATATCGGCCATCAATGCTTGATTTTGAGTTAGTCCTGATTCGTCCCTTTTTTAATTGTTCCAAACGTGGACTCAGAAAAACGATTCCGAATTCGTCCCGACCTTATTTAACATTGGAATGTTCATTCTTTGCACTGTCTGTTTGCACAACTAGTGACAATGAGAACTGAATTCATTTCTTTTGGTATAGCCCGGTAGCCTATAAGAAAGATAAATGGGATGAATAAGTATCTACAGGTGACTGATCGATCTATTTTTACTATCCCCATTTTTTAATTGCAAAACATATTGAGATATGCTTAGCTTTATTTCAACAGAGCGGACAGGTAAGTTGTTGAACTATAATGGTTTGCAATATACTCTCAAACGCGAACGGAAAACAGTAGTAGAATGCCAGTGTAATTTACGAAAATTCCAAGAGTACACTTTCTTTGTCTCTAGATAATACGTTGATTGCTCGTGAACAAAATCAACATATTTCATCTTGATTATCTGACAGAAATAAACTTATTAGGGGTCAAGTTCTTGCAAATATGAAAAAAAGAGCAAGAAAAGAAACAACTACAATTACCCAGATATTTGCTCGAGAAATCGTATTGGTTGGGGTCGCAAATCCAGGCAGACAAACCGCTTTATATTTTCCTACACTAGGAAGTGTCGACTCTACGAATTATCATCATTGATCCCTGAATTATTGTGTACTTCCAAAAATTTACATAAGAAACTTATATTTCTTGAAATCAAGCGGCAATTAATATAATAGGGGACCGATTATGAGTGGGGACGAAGCTGGAGACACGAACTTAGGCAGGGGACGAAACACGTTGGGGACGAATTCAGAATCAATTAAGAAAGGACGAGTTGATGGGGGACGTAATAAGAGACTAATCAGGAGTATGACTTGATTTTTGTACAAAACAATTCCAATTAACAAGAATCATTTAACACAATGACAGATTTATAAATAAAAAAATACTAATTCTATTTGGTTTCCAACCTAGATCTTTTGCTTGTCTAATAAAAATTGACAACCATAATATGTATAAATATTAAAATGTACGAACCTTGTACGTTTATTGATAGATAGAGATTTATACACGGTAAAGTTCGATCGAACTTTCAAAAGATTCTAAAATCAAAGGAAGAAACGTAGCACTGATCTTTAAGAGACTTATATAATGTTTTACTTTTATTTCTTCTCAACTCGATTATTCGGAGTCATTGACAACCAGTTATTCATACGTAACTAAAATTCAGGATGATTTACTAGATTCCGAACGAAAAGGAATACAACGTCTATAAACGTTTGACTAGTCATCTTCAAACTTGATTGCATTAATAATACATGAATATGTCATACTTAGAAGTTTAATTAATTTGTCGTGTAGAAATTCACAAATGAGATACGATAAATGATTAGTTACGGTTGTTGCTGAAAATATTGTTGAATATTAGATTTTAGTGTGAACGAAAAGTCTATTCTCGGAAACACATGAGTACATATAGCGAAAACGATAAGTATACTACCATTGGGTTGAATTTTAGTGAACAGTAAATCTACGAACATTTTTTAACGTTGAAATTCTTGCAATGCATTTGATACTTAAGTGTGCATGAAGATAACATGCGAACGAAAATTATCTACAAAATCAATAAGAGCTTTCTTTCCATTCCTATCCTTAGAATCACATGTAAGGGACAGGATTCGCAAAAGCATCATAAAAAAAAACAAAATATATAATAATGAGTTGAATAGAATAGGTTCCTGAAAGTTCATTAACTTTGTAAGTAATCATCATTAAGTAAGAAGTTTTTCTTGCTCGGCTCACCATAGGTTTCATCTCATTGAAACGTAACTATTATCTAACTAGAACAAGTGCTGACAAAAGTGAAGTTATTCATGAGACTTTGCATGAAACAATTGTTATGAATATTGTTTTATGTATTTTATATACGAACGATAAAAAAATAAAGATTTCATTTGATTTATAGCTCCATTGTCCAATTCTGATTTGAATTATTCGACAACATGTTATTCTTGAGCAAACAATAATAGATATGTTATATAATTAGTATGAATGTATATGATAGTTTATCTTCTCTGAATGGAATAATCATAGTTGAATACTAGAAAGAGATACACAAACTAATATATGTTGCTAAAATCAGAAGGGTAAATATGGTGTGTCAACCGTTAAAACTGAAGAATATAAGTAATAGATTCATAACGGGAAAATAACAGTATTTGATAACCATAAAGCAAAACATATCAACCAAATCTCCGCTTTTGAAGGACTTTTTGATGAATCAACTCGTAGCAATCCCAAATAAAATTGTTACAAAATCCAAATGTCTTTCATGAAAGCCATTTCAATATCATCAAACTCCCAAAGCTCTACAGCCACCTATTTATTAAAATCTTGGAAGAAGAAATAATTATTTTAATGAGTTTTAGTATAATAAAACTTGAAGTAATGCCAATAGCAGTAAGAAACACTCATTCCACTGGTAATTAGCTATGGTTTAGCCACACGCCTTCTACTTATGGAACTATCTTCTATCAAGAAAAAGTTAAACCAGTTAGTATCATCAACAATATCGTATATGGATAAATAATCAGCATTAAATCGATTCAAACCATGGTACACATGCCTATTTGACGACTAATTTCTCATATCTTAGCATAGATTTGAATTCATTTTTAATTTTTTTGTATATTCACTATGAAAAATAGACATCAAATAACATACGCCTCGACACCCAACCCATTAAATTGTTATCGGATTCGAATGACAAGACATTTAATTGAATTTCATTGAAAAGACAAACAAATAATTGTTACATATGTAGTATATTGTGCTCGGACATGAAGTTTATTTGTTTTTCGAAAAGAAAAAGATTTTGGGTCTAATCAATTGATCGAGACATATCTTTCTTCAGACTTGACATGTGTACTTCTGTTAGTCGTGGTCGGAATCTGTAGTTTCGAATACAGGTGCCACTTGATTTTGAAATGGACTATTACTTCTCATGATACCGATGAACCGTTTCCAAATACCTTTCAAGAATACACGTTTGCTTTGCTGACGAAATCGTTTCGATACTATGAGAAATAGATAGAATGTGCCCTAAAAGTAGACAAAGAAAACTTTTAAAAACCAAAAACAAAATGTCATGTCATATAAGAATTTCATTTACTGCAGAGTTGATATAGAATAACGACGAAGTAATAGTAAATATTAATTGTTCGATTGCTATTAGAATGAACTGATTCGGGTCAGTGATAGGCGTATTCAATTGATAGATACGAAAAATAACAAACGGTGAAGTCGTAAAAACTAAGAATATCGCTTTCGTTACAATCATAACAGTCAATTGTCGATCAAGTCTTCGTCGAGCAACTGATAAAGGACGTCGTAAAATGCGACGAACGTTAAAATAAGCAAGTGCAGCAAAAACGCCTGAAACCATAATAGGTAGAACTCCGCTTAACACAGAAAAATGTACAAATGAATAGTAACGTGAAAATCCAATATTGTATATGCCACAACCAGATTTTGGTTCTATATCAAAAAAGATTAGAAATGGTGTAGTATGTAAAGTTAAAATGAAAATTGCACTATAGATAAGACGACGAGCTAATTTTAAAGTACTGTATTGTCGTAGCTGTATATAATAATGTGTGGACAGATATTGATCGATGGCAGCAAAACAGATCGAAGAAAATGATAGCAATGAAAATGTTGGAACGATTGCTTGTCGTATTTTACACCATGCACGTGATACATTTGTTGGATCATACGCAAAAGCATAGCTAGTTACACGGAATGGTAGTACAATTAATAATAAAAGAACATCAGCAATGGATTCGACAATAAGATAGAAAGCACATTGATTTCGTTGAAATACTTTCAAGCAAGTAAACAGAACAATACTGTATATATTACCTATAATACCTCCAAAAAAGAGCACGAAGTACACTGTAATTGTATACATTGTAGCAGCATTTAGAATGTATTCTGCTATAGTTGATGGTGACATTTTTCGAGTCAATCAGTTATTGATATGTATTGCTTTTCTTGGTATATTATAGTTATTATTTAAAATGATAGGTCTAAAAATTAATAAACAACGTTTAGTTTAGAGTGATGCAAGAAGGTAGAAAAATATATATGGACCCATAACTTGACGAATCAAATGTTTTTTTTTTCATAGATCAATGATCCTTTGAGGATAAAAACAGATGGTAGAAATTCGTTCGCTACTTCTTGTAGAAAATGCTAATACGTCGTCGAACAATTATAATAAGGCCAATGCATGAGACAATTTTATAAATAGAGGCACGAGTTATAATGGTTGTCAACAAAAAACTTTAAGGGGAAGTTTTAATATTAAAGAATAATAAATCTAGACTTCTAGTACATTTCTCTGTGTATAATATTCAAAGAGGCTTCTATTAAAACATTTTTCATGGTTCATTCCAAAGCAACTGGTAGTATTCAAAACTTTTCCAAGGGGAGTAAAAGACGAAGCCAGAAGATTTACTCCATTGGATTTCGAAAAAAGGAATTTCATTTTTCTCCAAGAGCATTCACACAAAAATGTTGTCTATTAGGTTCACAGATGCTCGGAAATCTAATCAACTTTAGGAAAGATCATTCTCATTAGTCTCCGAATTTTTCAAAATCTTTGATAATATTCCCTCGGTCTGGGCATATCTTTGATTAGATCTTGTTGATTTATTTTTGTATTTTCACGCCTCTTTGACATACACTGTGAGCATCTGTAACTTCCTTCAATATCTTCATGTCATCATAAGCAAATTAAATCTTATGACGACTTAGAATAAAAAATTAATTTCAACGCATGCATTTCATGCAGAATAGAAAACCTAATTTTCTTTATCAATGATGAATAGGAGTTCTACATATTCATTTATAACAGAAGTTTCAATTTCATGCTGTATTGAAATCGTGCCATGCGCTGCAAGAAAACACTTGCCTACGTACAAGGTTTGAAAAATAAATGAAAGAAATCCATAAAAAGTTTGACTCAGACAAGATTTATTGATATCGAAAAGTAACAAACGGAACGGCTCACATTTATTTCGCAGGAAAAATTTACTCTGATTTGATAGAAAATATCTCATGAATTAGATTTCACATGTTCGATTTAATTTGCATCATACTAGTGGGCAACTAATTAATTCTTGAACCAGCGGCATAACCAAGGTGAAGGTGTATAAGCTATTGCTCATTTCATTTAGAGATTTCTCCATGGAAATTTTTATCTTTTTCTGAACAATTTATTTATTTTTGAATTAAATAGTAACCAACCTTTTTTTCCTTCCACCTGAATTCTCAATATTCTCGTTGCTTGTTCTTTCTGTAAAGAAGTAAGAAAAGATTCGCTCCATGTATTTTAACTATCTCTGCTCGTCTATGTGTAAATGTATACTTATATAATGCATGCTTTCTACGATCTTCTCATTGTCGAACATTCGAATCGAATTATAAGGCGTTTTAGTGGTATTTCGCTAATCCCTTTTGCTTCTCTGAGCTGATTCGAGCAATTTTTTTCCATATATTATGGCACCTGGTATGCCTCACTGGCACATGAAATTTCAGCCCTGCAGCTCATACCAGTTCTGAATTCTAAGAGATATATGACGAAAAAATGCTCATTTTTAATGACACATGATAAGAATAACGAATTTTGGACCATTGAGAAGGAAGAGAAAAACTATGTAAGTCAAACATTTTGTACAGCGTGCGATACTCTATCGACATGTATCAATGATTTCAATATAATTTTTTGTTCTTTCCTTCTTATAACGTTCGCACTATTTGACAGACGCATTATTATTTTTGTGTTGCGTGATAGAAATGTGATTGTAATTATGCTTTTGAAAAAGCTAGTGATGCGTAGATTCTACCAAAAGAAAGAAAACTCTTTAAGATACAAAATTATTAGGAAAAGCTGTGTTTTATCAGATTTATTTGCGGATAAAAATAACAAGCCTCTTCGAAAACAAGATCCTTACACTCATTTTGTAGAGAGCCGTTTTGAAATTGAATCGTTTATAACTCTTCACTAAATCTCTCGATTTAGGTCAATTTTGCAGAGTATATGTAGAACAATCCGTTATGTAAGTGACAAAAATTACAGCTCTTTTTCTTCCGCCATTCGGGAGAAATATATATTATACTAAATAAAAAGAACAGTCACGATTTTTTGCAGATTTTTCCAGTTTTATATGAACAAACTCAAAGCTACATCTACATATGCTGTTTTTCATGCTGAATCTAACGAAAATTTCTCTGAGTATTTTAGCCGAACATAAAAATATTAAAAAAAGGAAACTTTATTAAAAAATTAAGCGTTTATATCTATCACAAGAAAAAATTGATTTTTCTGAGAATTTTCTTTCAATGAAAGGATTTAAAATTTTTCAATATAGTTCATCTTATAGAGTTCAACGAGCTCTGTCGAACCATGTAATTATATATCAAAAACAACTTTGGTACGATTTTTTAATTACGCGCACCTTAAGTAGAAGAATCGCAAATTTGTAGAACTCATATCTCCCTTAATAATCAATAAAATACTGGAAAATTTTTGCAATATACTACAGGCACACAGTATAACACAATGAACTATTCAAAAGTGGTTTAGATTCACTGTCGAGTTTTTTCGTGCGAATTGTTTCAAAAAGTTACAATTCATCCACACGTATTCCATTGATGCATACATTCCTAAAGATCTCAATATACATACGGATGAAATTTTGAAATTATATACACAAATACATCCTCGTCATCTTGATTTTAGTGTTTGAATTTGAAAAATTAATGTCATAAACAGAGATATTAAAAATAAACTGAAACACATCTCAGTTGAAGGCGTAAGATATGAGTTTTTTATGCATATTTGATTAAAAGAACTTCATGTGATGTTTTTATCTTTTTGCAAGTTATCAATACTTTGTTCAGCCATACATTCCTGAGCCATCAATAAAAATCTTGCACATTGGTCTAAACATTCTGCGCACGCCTCTGTCTTGAACAAGTAAAGAATGTTGACTTATTTTCTTAAATCCAATAATAGTTACTTTCAAGTATTTAACTGAGATTTTTCTTAACGCAGAAATTTTTGAATGCTCATCTGTCATCGATATAAAAAAGACTAATCTATTTGATTAATATAACAAGAGCATTTTTGAATGTATTATTTAAAGTCTTTGATCAAGGTTTATCTATTGCATTGATAAGTCTTGCTTGTTTCAATTCTCTTATGTAAAATAGCTATTATTTACTGATAGTAAATTAGATATACTTGCATTTGACAACAATGAATCATCCACTTCCTAAATTCCTGTTTTATCTCTCTTGCTGTGACTATTTCGATATTGTCGTTGTTCAATGTTGCTAATTTTATGCTGTGTCAGTTTTTTTTACTGCAGAATGAGTTTCACATTTTGATTTTTCAAACCTTGACAGACGTCACTTAGCATTAATGCTGCTTTGAATAGGATTACATAATTTGCTAAGTTTTAAAAATGAAAAAGAATTCAAGAAGAAAGAGAAAATTATTCTTATTTATTTGTCTGTTGTATGTAAGATAAATGCAACAGAATGCTTATGCTTATGCTTATGCCGAAACTAATTATTTCTAACAAAACACCATGAACTCTATGTAATACGATCGATGCGATTTTTATTTTTGACTATGTGATTGAGAACAATGGAATAAAAACAAACATCCATTTTCATAAATTGACAAACAGGTTTTTCTGTCAGATTCATACATGTGAGAGAGGTTCTGCAATTGATGGAGAAGACATCACACATTCTCTCTAAAACTTAAAACCGTCATTAAAAAATCATTCGTAAAATAATAATTTACAGATCATAGTTCAAATATAATTACTTATCAACTTATTAAAACTTTCATTTTCAAAAATGTCCGAACCATTCTTTTTCTTCTCAAACGTCATAATCAAACAACGAAGTGTAAATACGATCGAAGAAGAACTCGATATGGAAAAGTCGCCCTTAGGTTATCCTTCTTAACAGAAGTAGGATAATGGTAAGTTATGCGCATCTTTAATGCACTGTAATGTGCAATACAAGAATAGAGGTACTTCAGATCGAATTATCAATATTTCTTAATGTATAATGATTATAAATAACCGACAACAAGTTTCATCTCTAATGAAATCTAGAACAACGAGAGCAGCTTCTTTGATTTACAGGAGTGTCTTTCCTCATTATTTTCACTATTTTTACTCATGTATTTCGGATAATCGGCTTTGCGTTCACACTAAAATCTAATATTCAACAATATTTTCAGCAACAACCGTAACTAATCATTTATCGTATCTCATTTGTGAATTTCTACACGACAAATTAATTAAACTTCTAAGTATGACATATTCATGTATTATTAATGCAATCAAGTTTGAAGATGACTAGTCAAACGTTTATAGACGTTGTATTCCTTTTCGTTCGGAATCTAGTAAATCATCCTGAATTTTAGTTACGTATGAATAACTGGTTGTCAATGACTCCGAATAATCGAGTTGAGAAGAAATAAAAGTAAAACATTATATAAGTCTCTTAAAGATCAGTGCTACGTTTCTTCCTTTGATTTTAGAATCTTTTGATAGTTCAGTTTTTTCTTTCTATTCTACCCTCAACAACAGAGTTGTTGTCTATAGTTACGAACAAACGTCGGAAAAAGATAAATCATGCTTAATATCGGTCTTAATTCAATAGACAAATAGACAGGTTCTGCTGAGAAAATATCTAACTTATGTAGAACGACTTATCTCAGAGAATCCTCTTTTATATCTCGAGTTGGAACTATATTTACACTAAGAAGTTTGATATCTTCAATTTTTCAGCATTCTCCTAAGAGGCTTTGTCGCATAAGATCTAGGTTTGGTGATAGTAATATACTAGAGGTTGTTGTGTTCACACAATGAACTGTTGCTATTTATAATTGGATTTGTATTAACCTTCCGACTCATAAATAAATCTCGATAGTGCTCCGATGTGAAAAATCCAATTGTTAAGTTTCTATATCAAAAAATTGCATTGATGTCGATAATAATTGCAGGAAACATTAGCGATGATAAACGACTTAGTTTTGGCACTATCTATTTTCAGTAGAATCTAGACAATGAAATAAGATTATAATATTAAAAAATGTTTAATTATACTTGATGACATTTCCTTTTTGAATGTTTTCATATGAATCCCTTGTAATAAAAGTCAGTTTCGATGTTCATGATTTTCTTCAAGTAATTTATTTTAAAAATACTATTAGCAGACGGTTCTCACCAATCTGATTAAAAGAATAAAATTACAATTTTTGTGTTAAAAATTCCGATTGAACTTCATTAGGAAAATCAAAGAGTCATTTTAACATCATCATTTCTATAGAAAAAATTTCCATGGATATTCACATACATATATAAATTTCGCATGAGAACATCATTTTATTCATGTTTAGTGAACGAAAGTTAACTACTAATAGTCGATGGGAATTTTTTCTATCAGGAAATCCATTATGAAAATTATCCATACAAACAATACGCGACATTGATGATGAATAGAGGTTCATTTGGGAAATGCTATAGTAATTATCAATTTCATTTATTCGGATGTCAATGGTCAATCGCTTGATAATAGAAACCTACTTGAAAGTGCCAAGTCGTAATAATTAATTTAATCCATTTTCTTTATTTTTGCTTCGATTGAGAACGTCGTTAGTTCTTTGGTCAATATCAAAAATGACTTTCATATTATTCATGTAATCATTTACTCGTCTACATGGTGAAGATAATATATTTTTCTATGTAGATTATAATTGTAATTGTAATTCAAGTCCATGGCGCTAGTCAGCATCTTTCCATGATTGATTTGATGAAACATGATTCTCAGAGAACACATGATAATGGTGTCGTATTTGATATGGTAAACAAGTTCTTTGCTTTTTTTAAAATTACATCTACTTAGTGTAACATTATATTGCATGAACAAGGAGTCAAGTCTTAAATTCTAGAAGCACATTAGAATGATGCAGGTCAACATCTAAACGCTAGAACAATAGTTCGGTTGACTCGCTCGAATAATTATTTTCAAGAAAGATTTATGCATGAATTTCGTTGTTTGTGAACAGTGACATAAATAGTCAAATACATAGCTACTAGGATTTATACAGACCAATCTTCAAACTTTACACGCTACTTTTTGAATCACCGCACAAGAGGCAAACTACGTGTACTTTAAACTGTTCATATAAAAAAACGATTCAATGAGTAATCAGCGAAGTAATTTGCCCTCGTTTTAACTCAATTTACTATTTTTATTCTACCATGCTGATATATCATTGCAAAAACAAGGAACTACTCAGTATTTTATCTACTCGACTTCTTCATTGAAACAACTGATGAAAGCGTTTTTCTCGTGGTCTCTTAATTGTTTACGAAGAACATTAATCCTAGTGGCATAGATGCAAATTCTGCTTCATTTGTATGGAATTTCAGAATGTATATAATACCTGATGTAAATGAAGCATGATATGCAAATTTTATCCCGGCTTTGGAATTCTATGAAAAATGAATACGGAGTTAGTTAGGCTTTTATGGGGAAAAGATAGTTTCATGTACTACCTTATGTTGTTTTATGCAAAAATATCTCGTGAGCATTGACTTGGCTTATGATTATGATACAAAGACAAACAACATGCAGCTATTGATTAAAGCCTGTATTTCAAAACAGATATCGTTTACAATATTAATTTTCTTTCCGAACTGAGAAATTGTAACTTTGATGAAACATAATCATAAATGTTTTTAATTCTCTCCTATTTACTGTGTAAACTGATTAGTCAGTTTATCTAACAAGTGGATGTATATTTGATGATGAAATCGTTTCAAAAACACTGGAAATTCCTAGAGAAAGTATTCTAGGATAAAATTATCGAAGATTTCAAAGAGAGTGATATTCATTAGTCGAATTCTATACTTTGCATTCGATAAATAATTGTCAGTTTAAATTGAGTTAAGATTCAAACTAGAAAAGTTGGTAACATGCACACGAAAGCATTGACATATATAGGATGATCGACGAATCTTCATCAGAGATCCTTCTCAATTAGAAAATACAGCTTAATGAATACAGTATATGAAACAGTCCACCCCAGTCAAACTTATTTTGGTCTGCGTAGGAGATACTTGAGAATCTTGATCAAGAAAGTCATATGATATGGACAATCTTGAGGCAAGATTTAAGACGTTTCGGCGAACTCAAGTTCTTGAACTTCTTGGTCTATTTCTTGATATTGTTTCTCATGCGTTTGAGTTATTATCCAAGCGTTGCTATTATTTGAACAATTGTTAATAGGTTTTTTTGCAGTTTTACGTTCAAAATAACTCAGCTTTTAATAAAAATTCATAGTTATGTTCTCATGCAACACTCAAGCGCTTGTCTTGAGCAAGAAAGTCATGCAGTATGGACAAATCTTGAGGTTTGCACAGGTTAAGAGCATGAAAAAAACGTTCGTCTAGGCAACTTACGTTAAGGTACTTGCCTTACAATGTAGTTGGGCTTTTAAAAGGTTGTTAATTGGATAAACTGTAAAATATTGTCGATTATACTATGCATGAGCATTGAAAAATCTCAAAGAATGATCAGTTTGTGTACAAAATCGTTCTGCTTCTCTGAAAAAGAAAAAAGTTTTCTACAAACCAAAAAATAGACTTCTCGCAATAGAAACTTCATAGAGTGTTTTATTGTGTCTTGTGCATTGACTTACCTATCTAACTTCGATAGGAAGTCAGTAAACACTTATTGATCATCGAAAAAGTATACAAAACCTTCATACTCAATAGGAACCTCGACGTTAATAGAAGATCTGAATCGGACAACAGAAAAATTCAATTGAAATGTTTTTCCTTGAATCGTCACTGAATTTTTAAGAACTATAAATAGTCACAAAACAGGCAAGCAAATATGAGTTGTGCTATGCATATTGGGAATATATTTTCTTCAGAGGAAGCAACTGTAAAATTCATTTGTAATTAACATGAGAGAATCAGAGAGAGTGTGCGTGTAAGTTATAAATGAGTTGAAGAGAAAATTTTGTATACGTTAGACCCTGTTTCAAAAAGCAATCATATTAGTGAAATGAATCCGTAAACTATTGATGAATAACATCATAGACTTATTTTTAATGACTACAAGATGCATCTTTTGATAATTGAAGGATAAATCTCATGATTCAAGTGCTGAAATTTTAATTACTTCAAACATTGATGAACTTTAAAATGTTAACTAACCTGATCAACATGGATTTCAGATGAAATTTGATGATAAGAATGATGATGATCGAACTTTCGAATAGTCTTATCAATATTCATCATTCTTATCGTCAAGTGTCATCGATGTTGACGAGTTGTTAAACTATTGTCACTCAAGTTTTAAGTCGGATAAAAAATGAAATAGATTTACGCGAGATTCACCGCAAGAAGTAAAATTCAACATTCATTATTGTTTCACTTTTGAAGATAATGTTTATTCGTGTGGAAGTTACAAGCAACAGCAATAATTTTTCTGTGTTGAAGGATCCTAGTGCATTTCGTTTCAGAATATCTGTTATAACATCTTTCATTGAATGACAAAAAAGAAAGTTCAATCCTAAATAATTTACATTAAGATAAATATTGACCCTTAATAAATTTCTATTGTTTATCTGAGCTACAGATTATAGCAGTTTGTACAGCTTTTAACTTTCGTACATACGCAATGCATTAATTTCTTTTTATTTTATTTTAATGAGTGCAGAAAAAAATTGAACACATCATGAGTTTTACAGTTTGAAAGCATTTCTTCTTTATATTTTCGAGGCAATAAAAGAAAAATATTAGATGGAGATAATAATGGCATGAGAGGTATTTTTTAGGACTTCTCCGTCGGCTTCTTGCTGAATGTCTAAATAGATCTAGTGAGCAAACTATATCGTTATGAATTAGTTATACCTTTATGAATTGGAAATAAATTTTGGTGATAATACTTCATTGATGATCCCCGAGTACTCTATTGAAAGAGTGGATTGAAACTAATTAAACTACTAGAAATCATTGTATAATTCGTATTTTCATGATTCACTAAACGGCAAGTATGTACAGTGTATTTTATTTCAAGACTGATCTATAATGTAATAATAATTTAAATTAAAAACACTAAACAATATCAATAACGTGAATTAGAAAGTTTTAACGAATTTTGTAATGTTCCTCGATATTTTAATTGCTAAACTATATTCATCAGAATTTCAAGCAATATACATTCTCTGATTTACGTCTAAAAAAATAATTATGTAATCAACATCAGGGATCATTCTTTAATTTCACGCCATTTGAAAACAATCAATACAAAAAAGTATGCATGTCTCAAGTTCTTAAGTTCGGCTGTAGCTCATACTAGATCAGTCGAGTCGCATTATAGATGCTGCTATAGATATAATGTTTGTACACATCAGAGTGTTTTGTTCCTTAAACGAATTATCATTCTAAATACAAACATTAAACAATAAAACTATAATGACGACGAAACGAAACTCAAGAACATTTTATTCCCTATGCGAGTATGCAATCGAAAACGTTCGTTGAAAGTCGATAGTTGCCATTGAAGAAGTTTAGTCTTGTGCATAGTTTTACACTTTTGCTATATTTCTATCGTACTTCAATTAATATACAACGACGACAAATCAGGTTCAAATAAAAATTGTCAATAGATTGTTATAGCGAGTCTGTTCTAATTTACAATCACTCTGCACTTTATAATGCAATGATAGTTTTGAAAAAAATATGATAAATTTATACGAGTACTTACTAAACATCATTGTCCTGTATAATTAGTGATGCATTATAAATACAAACAAAAGCATTCGTCTCTCTCTAAGACTTAATCCTTTATAATAAACACTCTTTTTGACACTTTTCTTTGATAGAATCTTGTTTGTATTGCGCAGTTTCTAGCGTTTTTTCTTTCTAAAATATGCGACAAATACAATTATAAACAAGACATTAGTCTTAAAAATCATGTTTTCTATATTGAAGCCGATGATATTTCTTTTTCTTACAATAAATAACATTGGCAGTACGAAATTTTCTCCCAGTTATATTTTTTCGAGAAGTCTCTGGCAAAAAAATGAAAAGAGTAAAACAAAGCACATCGAAGAAATTTCTTCGACATATTTTATCGGTTAAAAATATCTTTTTATTCTCGTTTAGGATATTTTTTTTTCAAAAGAAAAATGAAAAAACAAAGTTTATGTGTACAAGTTTTTCAAAGTTGTAATCAATTATATTTGAAATACAGAAAGAAAAAGTATTCAGTTACTGGATAATCTCCGATGACGCTGACTAAAATCTACCTAAACACTACTTTATTAAATTATTAGGTACTAAATCATAGAAATCTAGACATTCGAATCTTATGTCATCGAAGATTAAAAGATCAGTATAGACTATTCATTGAAACAGACTTCGATCTTCTTTCATGAGCTTCATTTTGACGTATTATTTGTTGTAATTTAATTTCTGTATTTGTCTAAAATGATTTCATAACTAAATATATTTTTCAAACGCAAAACAACTCTTGTAAGCACTTGTTATATATACATATGCTTGGTTCTCTGCTATCTTGTCAAAGTTCATGCATCCTTATGTCCAATAGAAACATTCAGTATAGACATTTTTCATCCTAAGAAAAAGTATATTTTGAAGGTTTGAATGTCATCAAAATGCTACAACAGAGTCTGACATTTTTTCGAAGACTTGAGTATCGCATATTATTCGACAATAATAAACGAAGCATCTTGTTTTCTGTGTTATCATGACCTTTGCAGAATCACGTCTATTATCAACCGAAAATAAAACTTGCGAATAGGATAATTTTGAATGTATTGAGAAGAACCCTGTATCTCAACAAATGGGCTATATGCCTATGCTTATGCCATCAGTTATGAAATAATATGTTAAACAAAAGTTATTTATTTCTGACCTTGTGTTGACTAAAAGAAAATAGAATGTTGGAAGTCTTTTTTAAAGATTGTTTTACTATATTCATAGATTTGCCTTGAATTCATCTACGAGTATTTGAGCAAATAGATCGGACAATGTAAAATATTATTGAATAAAATTGTGATTTCCATAATCTATTGATTTTTGTTCGCAGTGGTCTCATGCTGAGAAAGTTAACAGCTTCATTTTAAGAAACAACAAAAATCAATCTACAAGGCCTTCAATGTATTCCGATGAATTTGAAATGAAGAAAACAAAAGTTTTTTTTTTCTTTAAATACAAGCCGTTTATTACTAATACAATTTGTCCCAGAAGATATAATCGATAGTTTTCTGTCATGTTATTTCACTGATCCATTTTATGTATTTTTTCGTATATTTACATGAATAGTATGTTGAACTTATGAAACACAAAATCAGTGTCACATAAATTTGATTAATGAAATAATTTGATTTATAAAAATCTCTTTTCTTATTAAAACATAAACGGTAATTTATTTTAATATTATAATAGATAAGAAAAAAAAGAGCAATATGTAATTATCATTTCATATTTTCTTTTTTGTATTATCACAATGAAATGTGTAAACGATTACTATCGTTTCCGAATTCAACTTGGACTCTATTTGCTAATCCATTTAATAGTTTATATTCATTAAACCATGCTATAAAAGCGTATTGATCAATTCGAATATTTTGTTCATTAATTATTACGTGAATGTCTAATAGATGTTCAAGTTTTCGAAGACAATATATAAGATAAATGTAGATGTCTTGAGCATCTTTAAATTCAAAATAAAGATAACGTATACTAGGAAGGAAACTACTCATTTGGCGCAGAATATCTGTAGGTTTATATATAACGCTTGAATTGAAATCAATGGTCAAACTAGTAATACGTGTCAATATTGTTGAAATATGAAGCAACGAGGCATCGACGCGAAGACTTAATACATTTGGTAGTATGCTCAATAATTTTGAAACTAGAAAAAGAAAAAGTTGAACTTTATAAATGACGTCTCATTATACATATTTAATTATAAACATACGGAAATCTATTGGATAAATTCGATTGTATAAATAAATACGTTTAATATTTGCTAGTACGGATGTTGAAAATAGTTTCTTAGTATCAGTTAAAATGGCATCTGCATCATAAGATGTAGGATCGATTAATTCGGATGTAAACGAAAGTGATTTGAGAGTTGTGTAAGCACGAATCGGTAGAAGATTATTGAATGGTGCATTGGCATGAAGTGTAAAATGTAGTTCATAGACTTTCTTATAATCATTGTTTTTTACCGCTTGGTCACCACTTAAAGAGCAGGGAAAAAATGGAAAAGATAATACGCACAATTAAAAATCAACTATATTTCTTACTGTAGACATTCATCGTAAAATGTTTCTTCTTTGGTTGTTTTTGTTTGTACACCATATAAGTATGTTCGAAACGTATCTTTCTGACTGGGTAATGTATATAACATAAGATGTTTTCTTGCAATTGCATCCACATAATATTCAATAACAACTGGCCATCGATGCCAAAATGAACTTGAAAACGATGCTATCATTTTAGTCAGATCGATTTGAGTACGTGTAGAAACTTGTGTTTCATTAATGAATAAACTAAATTTGCATAACTTCGGTAAATAATTCGTCACAACATCTTCCCAATTAGAACCATTTGAATAATCTTCGATAAGAAGTGATGAAAATGAAAATTTGATAAGTTTAGTTAATTGTTTAAGAAGAATTTTTATTTCAAAAAATGGTGTATGAGTAACATGCAATGTTAAATTTGTTAAACATGGTACACAATCAGCAATTCCTTCATATAGAGTATAATCAAAGTTATCTTGATTAATTGAAAAGAGATTTGGACGATTGTAACACATTACGTCAAGTATTTGAATACGTGGCAATCGACGAAGTAACGGTGCTAAATGTTGCATATAGCATCCATTCAATGTTAACTGGGTGATGGATGTATTTACATCTAATAAGTAAAATATGGAAAACAATTTTCTTGCTAAATAAAAAGAAATATTTACCAATATCATTATTGAATATAATAGAATCGTGTAATGCTAAATAAAGTCGTTTAAGTTTTTTCATTGCGAAAAGTATTTTAAGTAAATTAATAGAAAAATTCGGTGTTTGCCGTGCCGTTCCTATTGATGTAACATAAAAATATTCAATATTATTTACATAATTTAAAATTTCGTAAAGGCTTGTCATCATTGGATCCCATAAAATTAAATGTTTAACACGATCAAGTATGAATTTTCGTATTTCAAAATTTACATCCAATGGTTGATTGTTAAGAACAAAGCGATTCAAACGTCCATATGTATCTGATAATCTTAAACAATGAATCTGTTCACGTGCATTATATAATACTGATTTGTAATAAACATCAAGTAAATATTTAGGTAATGCATTACCTAAATCAATATTTATTGATTGACCATGTATCAGTGTATTCAAACGTTGATTGAGGTTAAACAATGACATGAATAGATCTCGTGGTCGACAATATGCCAATACATCGAGTAAAAGCTCATTTGGAAGATGTTCAAATTTTGAGATTATTTTTGTCATGAATTTATATCTAGAAAAATCAATGATACGTTTTATAGAAAACAAATATTGATTGTTATTAAACATCATGTGTTGTATATGATATCTCTATATCAAAAAAGAATTAATGTGATGTCCTAAATAAGTAAATATTTTCGTGTTAGATATGTAGATATATATGTATAGCATTGATCAAAGTCAAGAATACGATGTTAAGAGAATTGTTAGATCTTGTATTTCAGTTTATGATTTGTACGAGTTTTTATTCAGCATCAGTGTTCTCATTCGATCTTACCATTATTTGATATTGACACTTTGGACTATATGAAAAGGTACACGTTTTCAATAGATAGTTAAAGGCTATTCTGTACAACTAACTTTTTAGTATCCGTTTCTTTTTTTTGTATTTCTGTTGAATTAATACATTTAGTGCGTGCATGCATAATTTGTCGTTTTTTCTGATAGTGTTTCATGTGCCATTTACTTGTCATTCTTTATAATTAACTCTTGACATACATCTACTCTTAGGTTTATCACAATGCAACCTTGGTTTGCTGGTGAATAAATGATGCCAACATTTGTATCTGTACTACTAGTTGAGTAAAAGTTAACTTATGCATTGAAATTGTTTAGACAAAAAGAAGGTCGATATTCTCTTTGTTGACTTCGTAGAATCTCTCTATGGTAATAACAGCTGTTTTTTAGAAGAAAACAATAGAGTCAGTTCCCGTATTTCTCGTAGATCGTTGTAAAAATATTTGAGACAATTCGTACATTAATCGGTTGTTGATTGTATATTATTTCATATTGTATGAATTAAAATAGTAGAATAGACTAAGAAGTATCCGATGATGCAGCAATGAAAACTAAATAACATAGCCAATATCATGAAATTGGTTATCATTGTATCAATATTACTTTATCTGGAATGTATGCACAATGCTCATTCAAAATAATCAACAATAAGTGCTTCTGATACTGACAATAAGACGTCTAATCAACCAATATAACTATATACATATTTTTAAAACACTATATCTCGCGAACGAATTTAGGAGAGAGAAATACAGATATGCTACATGATAGAAACCAGTGAATATTTCAATATGATTAGTACTTAACACTTTATTACTTTCAAAGTATTGTGTTTATTTTTAATTAATAAAATGATACTATTTGAATCAAATATTCTTGCGGTGTACAACGGTCTCTGATAGTTGAGAAGTTTTGACTTCGGGTAAAAATATTGCTAGTAAAGATAGTCTTTAATTTTGAGTTGATAATTGAATACAGATGCATTCATATGAAATCTGAAATAAATGCGTCAAAATTTCTATTCGAAAAAAAAGAAATATTCTAGCAATAGTAATAAGCAGATCTGATAAAGATTGATTTTTATTCAAATAGATCTTACACAATGACCTTGGTAATGTCATTGCTTCTAAAATTCTTTACACACACTGCATAGCAGTAAAAAAAACATGAACTGTCTGTTGTATTTCTGTCTGTTTGTTTCTTCCATATCGATAGGTTATTCTTTTAGTCGAAGAGATTTATTTTTATATTTTGGCAAAAGAGGCCGCAGGTTACCATAAACAATTAACTATTCCAAATACGAATAATCATTTGTCTGTCGAATTTATAATCACATGATGATGCAGAAAGTTTTAATACAATTCGTTGTCCACTTCAAAAATAAAGAATTAAACATTTCCTGGCGGTTGAGCGAATCTTTTCTTGTGATCAGAATTCACATAGGTTAAGCATCAACGCAGTTTATGATATACTTTGTACCAAAACATATACATATCGATGTTTGTTTTTCAATCAGAAGAAGACAAATACAATAACATAATGAATGAAATCTCTTTCTTTTTCTCAGTCGATGTTTCTAAGCAAAACTCATCATTGCTAAACAGAAACATAAGTTTATTCTGGAGAGTGCGATTTGTTCAACGTTATATAATTTAAACAATGTTCATTTGCACTGCCACATTCATGAAAATTGGTTAACTGTGAAATATAGTACCTTGAGAGAGATCTATTTCATTCGGCTGCATGCAAATTTTATTCGATACTGAAAACTCTGTTTTTGATTTGTGTACTTTATTTCAGCTTCGGTTATATTTCTTTCGCTGTGACGTAGACCTTTGAACTGGCTGAACATATCTTTACACTATTGTAGTATTTCCTTGAGAAGAACAACCATTCTTCACTGTGAAAACAGTGGTATATCACAGAAACATCTCTATATAACAAAAAAAACCCTTAAATCCTAACTAAATGTCACGTAACAACGTTCCTGAGCCCTATTCCTGCACGTACCATTTAGACAAAAATAACAATTATTATCTTCAACTCTTGCTTATTTCGAAACGTCATTCATAGGTAATTCATTTTTACTTTTCAATACGAACATATTAACAGTAAAACTTATGCTTTTACAAAACAAAACACAGAAAGAAAATATTACACGAAAAACGGACAATCTGCAGCGATTTTTGAGCTTAGCACGATGCGTTCACTTGTTATCGAGTTTTTTAAATCTGTATCTTCGTTCGTAACAATTGGCCTGTCCGAACATATCGATTCTCTAAAAGAACGCAAATCAAAATTATACGAGATCATCGACAAGGGTTACTAACGTGTCCGAATCGTCATTAACATTTACATAGTAAGTGGCGCGAAGAGCTAACAAATCAGCATACTTCACTGGTGCTGGAATCGATACTGAACGAGTGCATCGAGCATATGTATAGCAAAGAGCATAAGTTAACATTTGAACTTCGTCTGGTTTCAATTTATTATCATCGTATAACACATGATAATGTGTTGGTCGGCTTGTTCCCTTGAAATAGAAATTAAAAACAGAACGAGACAACATGTTATATACTAGTACAAGTGATCGAAATGAGTGCTTTTACCAGTGCTCCATGTTGACTGTTCAGGAAAAAGTTATATGTAGTAGCCTTAGTTATATCACGTGAATCGAGAACCGTACCAGCTGGAACATTCTTGTCGGAGTTCGCCGCAAATATTCGAGTGTGGTGTCTCTTATTTACTACAATGTATGTGATGTATGGTCGATAGACAGGTGACAACTCGACGCAAGCTTCACGAATGGCTGTGAGTTCTTTTTCGAAAACAGTATCGAATTCACCTTCGGAAATCCCGTCTCGATACATAACGATGGCTTGAGGTGGATATTTTCGATGTTCTACGTATTGTTGAATGAGAGATTTCATGATTTCTTTCATACTGACGATGTATTCGCGGCTTTCGTTTCGAGCCTTCGCCGGTCGCCGTTGCTGGTAAACTTCTTTGAAGTAACAGTTAGGTACATCGTCGGCCGAAGCAACGACGGCGACGACCGAAGGTTGAATATGGTTGCTTGGCGCACCATGACTCAAATCGGCACCGACATACATGATACGATGACCACGCGAGAAAAATCGTTCGATACACTCACTATTACAAAAGCAGATATTCATTATATTAAAAGGAATCTCGTAGCTCGGATACTTGTGCAGATTGAACTTACTGAACTTTCAGCGCTGAATTTTGTCCTTTAAGTTTTGTGTTAATCTTGAGTAAAATATTATTCAGTTTTGAATAGTCCAATTTCAGTTTACTTCTTCCAGTACCTGTTACTAAATTCCTATCTCGAATCATTTGAGTAACGATACCCAGACCGTATTCGAGTTCACACTAAAAGTTGGAAAGTATCATCGATTGAATTTTATTCACAAATTGTATTACCTCCTTCTTCAGCATTCCATACGTCTGACTTCTGAAGTCACTAGCCATGGATAAGATAATCAGAAAGAACGTACACTTCGGATTCCTCTTGATAATGCTTCGCAACAAACACATTAGCATACTGGTAGTGTATTGTACAGTATCATATTCTTCATAGATATCAGGAGCATGACACACCATTCCTCGTTCTTGAGCCACAATCCCAAGCTCAATATAAAACTGTTCACATTTTTCTCTGTCTAATGATGACAGATTGATGATTCCCCAAACAGCAGGAAACTCTGCCGGTGTATGAAACTCTGTTGGCTTCATATCCCATGTACCAAGATCGCGAACTCCTGCAACAGTAACTTTATATCGATCTGTGTACACTATTTCAGGCATAGGTAACACTCGTGCTGGTAGCTTCAACATATCTCTACCAATATTCAAGTTCCAAGCCGCTACAAATGGATCTTCTTCGAAACATTGTTCTTGAGGATTCTCACGAATCTTCTTGATAGCTCTACTATATACAATCGGAGACTTTGATGTACTCTTGCAAAGCATCGCTCTTTGCTCATCAGTTATTTTTTTCACTCGTGCAGGCTCAACATCGACCAGTTCCATCGGTAAGTACGACCCATTCCGCATCTTTAACGTGGGTAACGACGGATACCTACACGTCCGAACAAAAGAAATACTTCAAAACAGCATGTCGGTTCATTTACTCACTTTAATATGCAGCCGTATTGTTCTTCATAATACTTTTCAACAGTGACTTCTTTACTCTCTTTCGACTTCCATTGAAACTTTTGAGTTGATGCTGGCTCTCCTAGTCCACGAATCTCGTAGAGTATTGGTTTGTCGGCATTTTGTGATCTTACACGAAGACCTGATTAAGAAAATAAAGCATCTTGCCTGTGACTGAGACACAAGCTGACTTCTTACTTCGACAATGCTTCAGGAGAAAATCGACGTCTAGTTTGTATGCCGGGTTCTTAACATCGAGAAATTTTACAACATCATCACCATACGCTTTGGTGATGTTTCGCTGACGACCATATGTACGTTTACCCGACGGACTATGCAACATGATCTCACAAAGAAATTCGAGAAAAGGCTGCTTCTTTAAAAACACCGTGTGTTTGACTAAATTAACCGAAAACTTGTTGTATTTACGAGTACTGCGCTTTCGTTTACAAACACTTACCATCAAGATTCATAAGAAGTGGATATCTTCCGTCGGCAAAGACCAAACATGAATAGAATCCACACCAAACCGCTTTTCCAAGACCGAGATCCCATTCACCATGCTGTCCGTCTTTTGTAGAAGAGAAGTATGATGAGTTGTGAATAAACTCGGCCTGAGAAGAGCAACGCTCATGTAATGCTACCGACAGAACTTGTTTAATTTCGTGCAAATTTTCAGAAGCGAAGTTAGACGTTCTAGTTCTATCGAATATCTCTCTTGTATTGTTCATCAAAGCCAAATCCACTGAACTTCCTACTTTTCGAACAATTACGTCGTGTAATTCTTGTCGATTGTAGCGGTTGGGTCCATCGATTTTGACGGCTGGGCTCTAGAAGATGGTGGCGGTTTATTGGTAGCGAATAAGCGAAAATTGAATGTAACTTACAGTTTCATCGATGTTGGGTAAGGGTTTACCCAATACGAAAATAGTCGATTGATTGTCGAAGACAATATGATGTTGATTAATGTGGGGATTACTCCGTAGATACTGTTTAAGCCAAGTATTGTAGATTAAACTGAAATTGAGAGAACAGTGTGTATGTAGAATAGAAATGATGGGAAAAAAAGTAATACCGTCGGTGGTCACGGTGAATCTCGAACTTTTTCTTGTTGAGCATCTGAATTTGATATTTATAAACGAGACCGTGATTTGGATGATTAAGTATGGGGAAAAGGTTGATTATGACTTTAATTGGTTCACCAATTGTGCCAAGTTGATCAGGTTTGGTTGGTCGATCATTTTTATGAAAATCAGGATCAGTGAGCGTTGACACATTCCAAAAAGTATCTTGTAGTTGTATAGGAGCTTTCAGATGTCTTCCACGACCTCGTCCCAGATTGTGTTGATTTGTTAAGATTAATGACGACTGTGAATGATTGGATGGTGATGATAAACCTGAATCTGTTTCATCGTCATCTTTTCGCTCGTTAGTTTCGTATGTCGAGAAGGAACTTCGAACAGAGGACGATGTTACTGAATTGTAATAGCTTTGATCGAATGTGTTTCGTGGTTGGCCTCGACCTCGACCAGTATTTGGTTTGATCATCTTCTAGAAAATGACGTTTTTTTGGAAGATGCATATAGTTTCACTGATAATATCATTTCTTTGGGAACAATTGTGATATTTCAATTATAGACATTCTATTTGAAGCTATTTATTTTTCAAGTCAGCAATCTGTTTCACTTATTACTGATAAGAAATCATTGGTTTCACACTCGTACTATTTCATCATGAAGTTTTTTTTTACGTTACCTAGCGTAGACATGTACTGTTTCAGGATTTTTCATCGGGAAAATGGTGCGTAGGGGACCGAATTAAATATCGATTATTATACTGCTAGACCGCTTTTCTTCTCTAGAAATCAATGGCGCCACCTGAAATACTTTTGCCGAGATTTTCATCTAGAACAGTATAGTGGTGTGTGCTCAGAGAACATGAGATTTTGTTAAAATGATTACGTTTTTCGAGCAACACTCAAAATAAAACAAATTGTAATTGACATAAATTGTTTATTAAAAAAATAAAATGCTTGAAAAATAAAATATTTTAAAAATCGATGCCTGGATATTAAAAAGCATACGGAGCCATTCAGTAATTTTTAGAGAAAATATGGACAATTTGGAGCGATTTTTGAGCTTAGCACGATGCGTTCACTTGTTATCGAGTTTTTTAAATCTGTA